>JAUKWC010107153.1:0-24727 GCA_032356245.1 Endocladia muricata
GCTCAGGGGATAGAGCACCGCTCTCCTAAAGCGGGTGTCGCAGGTTCGAATCCTGCCGAGGGCACACCACATCACCCCAGGTCACCCGCTTGTGGGCCGTAACTCGGGCCCCGATCACCGGGCCGGTAGACGGTCGTCGTCCCCGTGGCGTCCCCGAAAGCCCGATTGACACGCACCATCGCAGCCCGGTCCGCATCAGCACCCATGTAGTGCCCATAGGTGTCCAGAGTGAGTTTCGCGGTCGAGTGACCGAGCCAGGCCGAGACCGTCTTGATGTCGACGCCAGCCGTGATCCACAGCGTCGCCGCCGTGTGCCGTAGGTCGTGCGGGCGGCGACCTGCACCTGTGGTCGACCAGCGCACCTGGCGACGCCAGTTCTGAGCGCGCAGATAGCCACCCTCAGGAGCCGGGAACACCAGATCAGCCGACCCGCGCTCAGCCGCCCACCGCTCGATGACCGGTCGGGTCAGATCAGACAGCGGCACGACCCGCTTGCGACCGCTCTTCGTGGTGCCGCGCTCGATCACTCGGCTGGAACGCCCCGACTGTGGCAACGACCGGGAGACGACCAGCGCCGGGTAGGGGACCACCACCACGTCGCGGCCCCGCAGACCACGCAGCTCCCCCATCCTCAGCCCCGTCAGCCCCAGGACGAGAGTGATCTCGGCGTACAACGCATCATGTGCCCGCTGCGCCTCGACCACTGCCAGCAACTCAGGCAGCGTGAACGGGTTGACCTCCACTACCTGCCCCGTGCGTGAGTCCGGACGAGGCAACGGCACACCCTCAGCCGGAGAGACCCTCAGCCGTCGAGTGCGCACCGCATAGGACAGCAGTCCTCGCAACGTCGTCCTGACCCGCGCAGCCGTCCGCACCGACCGTGACGAGGCGAGGTCCATGAGGAACCTCTCGACCCGGGGCGAGGTCACCGACGACAACGGCAGGTCGCCGAAGGCCGGGACGATGTGCACCCGCAGCGCGCTCTCGTCGGACTCCCAAGACCGGACCGACACCGCACCAGGGCGAGCCTCGACGTACTCGGCAGCCAACTCACGCACCGTCATCCGACCAGCCGAGGGAGCCACGAAGTCGCCATCGAAGAGCCGCTGCTTCTGCTCTGACTCCCACCGGTTGGCCTCACCCTTGCGAGTGAACGTGCGATCAGCGACCACGACACCTCGATACTTCACCCGAACCCGCCATGTACCCCGGGCGGTCTTGTTGATCACGCCGCAACCTCGCGCTGATCTGCGATCCACCCGTTGAGGTCCGCAGGCATCCAGAAGCACCGCCGACCGATCTTGATCGCCGGAGCGAACCGGCCATGCGTCCGCAGGTGATTGAGCGAATGCACCGTGATCCGGCACCATTCCGCCGCTTCCCTGCTGTCGAGCAGTACGGGCCGCTCTACCGCATCCATCATGCCTATCCCCTCGTCGTCGTTCGTGTGGTCTTGGCCGAGGCCTTCCATTGGGCGTATTCCTGGGCGCGTGCGGCGGCGGCGAGGGCGAGGGCGGTGTCGCCGGGGTTGTCCCAGCCGGTTCCGGCGTAGGACCACTGGGAGATGACGAGGGTCGTTTCGTCTTCGATGTCCTCGGCCATGAGCCGCGCCTCGAGGTCGGTCACGTCCAGGGGCACCCCGTCACGCTGGGCCTGGGCGGTGAGTTTGGTGAAGCGGCGTCGTGCTCGGCGCAGCGCCCCGAGAGTGATCGAGTAGCGGCGGGATTTGGAGGAGAAGTGGCCTCGGAATCCGAGCATGTGCACCCACTTACCGAGCAGGGCGTACTCCCCGGTGGGGTCTGCTGTGTCGGCGAGGTCGCGGGCGACGTGGCGCAGCTGCACATGGTGGGGGGTGCGGGGTTGGTCGGGGCCGGTGGTGGATTTGGTGGCGTACTTCGCGAGGTACCCGGCGACCTGCTCGGCACACAGCGATCCCCCGTCGAGGCCGTCGAGGTCATCGCGTCGTCGAGCGGTGACGGGGCGGGCGTCGACCTGGGCGCCGAAGGCCAACCGGCGCACAGTGTCACCATCGCTGACGGGGGGAGCGTCGTAGACCACCGCAGCCACCGCACTACAGATCAGATCAGCGAGGACAGCCGCGGTGATCGAGGGTGGCGCGGGCGCGTACCCGTCGGGGGTTTTTGGTCCGTCCAGGCGGATCAGGGCGTGGAAGTGAATAGCCCCGCGTGCTTGTTCCTCAGCGACTTTGGCGTACTGCACCGTGGCCACGTCGGGTAGCCGGCTGTCGGTGACTGCGAGGCGGCGGGCGATCAGCCGGCGCAGGGTGATGGTGAACCTGCGCCAGAGTTCGGGTGCCCACCACTGCCAGATCAGGTGTGTGTCGTAGTCGTAGCAGCCGGCACAGATCGGCGAACCCAGCACCGGGTCACCAGTCTCGTGAGCGCTCATGCACCCGGTCGGGTTCCCGTGCTCGCACAGCGACGTCTTGTCACGGGGTCGGCAACGGCCACCACCAGGGCGGGTGCCGTGAACGTGACCGAAGGAGGGCGCGGTGAGCGTGGCGAACACCAAAGGGTTGTCGCCCACCGAGGCGGGGACGGTTTTGCCGCCGGTCACACCAGAGCGGATCAGTTCGAACGTGTCCCTCGCGTAGACACGCGAGCAGGACGGGCAGTCAGCTGAGCGCCGGTTGCCGCAGCGCACGTACGTCACCCCGAGGTCCTCAGACGCGGAGGCGTAGGAGGACGTGATCTCGCCCGTGGCCGTGTCAGCGGTGGTGGTGGACCCGCGCAGCCGGATCGGTTTGGCGCAGTGACCGACCCTCGCGGCGGCCTGGGACCAGGCGTCGAAGCCGGGCCCGATCAACCGGCGAGCGACCTGTGCGGCAGCCTTCTCTGACAGGTCGGCGGGCAGGGCGAGGGGGGCGTGCTCCCCGTGCCCCGGGAACCCACCCCCACTCACCCTCGCTGCCATGACCGTGCTCATGCCGCCCGAGGCCCCCTCGGACCCGTGGGAGCCGGTTGACCGGTCGGTGGCAGCGGCAACGTGCCTTGTGCAGCGCCCTGGTGGTGCGTGCCGGGCAGGGTGACCCATTGGGGACGCCCGGGCCGGACATAGGTCGGGTCGCGGTGGGTCCCGGCCCACCACCCTGCTGTCACCTGGTGCTCGGTCGCGGACGCCGCACAGCGGCCAGCACGGGGCACCCTGAGCAGAGCGTGGTCATCGTGAGGTCATCCCAGACGGTGACCTGTTCGGGTTCACCGGTCCAGGGCAGGTCCGGACGGGCCAGGCACGAGCCCAGGGAACGCCAGGCCACCCCGGCCAGGGCTCGACGGTCCGCCGCCGCAGCAGCATCAGCCCACACCCCATCCAGCAGGCCGGCCCGGGTGCCAGCGGACAGGGCGGTCATGACGCCCTCCCCAGGTTGGTCACGTTCCTGGCCCCGACACCCTCGACACCGTGGACGCTCTCGGTGTGGTCGTGGTTGGTGAGGTCGGGGACCCGGGGTGGGGTGAACGCGCCGGGGTCGGTGGTGGTGGTGATGCCGGTCGCGCACCGGGACCGGTAGGTGTCGTAGTCGGTCAGGTCGGCCTGGAACTTCTGCAGCGGGAGGCCGGGGGCCTCGATCAAGCCCCGCCCGGGTGGGAACTGGCGCACCAGGTCGATACCGGTCGCGTCGACGCCGTCGTGCAGCATCCGCACGGCGTCAGCGTTGTCGATGCGCATCGTGACCCGGTTCGGCACGTTGGACCGGTCATCGGTATCGATCGCTTTCGCGCTCATCCGTTGGGCGAGGACCAGGACGGTCACGCCGACCTTGGTGCCCTCTTTCACGATCCGCCCGATGGAGCGTTCCACCTGTGGACCGACCCGGTCCTTGCCCTTGCGGCCGGTGGCTTCGTCGTCCTTGGCCAGGTGCGACAACAGCGCCGGGTACTCCTCCAGCACGACGACCACGGCTGGGCGCACGGCGTCGTAGGTGGTGATCTTGTCGGTGCCACCGGCGACGAGGGCGACGATCCGGTCGTCCATGTGCGTCGTCACCGCATCGAGCACATTGGCGACGTGCTGGCCGTCCTTGGCGGTCGTCGTGATCCACGAGGCCCCGCGACCGGCAGTGAAGGGGGTGAGCAGGATCCCGGTCGGGTCGATCCCGCACACCAGCACGTCGCTCCGGTGAGCCAGGGCGGAGAGGTAGGCGTAGCAGAGCACGGACTTACCGGAGCGGGTCGCGCCCTGGATCGCGACGTGACCCCCGTGCAACGGATCGAACATCACGAGGCCGGCGTTCTGTGAACGGCCCACGATGACTCCGGCTGTGCTGCAGCTGGTGGCGGGGTCGGGTGCGGTGATGGTCCCGGCCAGGTGGTCAGCCATCACCAACTCCACCGTGGCTGTGGACGGGGTGAGCGCCCGGGCGGTGTAGGAGGACGCGCCGGTCGCCGAGGCCAACCCGGCAGCCGCACCCACCACGTCAGCCGAGGTCTGACCGGGACGAGCGCGCACAGTCAGCGTGATCCTCGCCCCCGCCGTGGTGACCGAGCAGAGCCGGGAATGAGACCACACCGTCACCGACAAGGCCTGCCCGGTCCAGGCGTGCTTGCGCTTGCGGACCTGGCAGGAAGACAACCCGCAGTCCCGGGACAGCCGGGGCCACTGCTCGACCATGATGACCCGCCAAGCCCGGCGACGACACGGCCCCTCCAGGAACCGCTCATAAGACACCGGGGCGAACCTCGACCAGGCCACGACGACCACAGCGGGAACAGCCCACCCGGCCACCAGGGCACAGACCGCCAAAGCGGGACGATCCAGCACCGCCACAGCGAACGCGAACACGGCCACGCTGCCGATCCAGGTGCGGTGCACCCAGGACCACACCACCACCTCCCAGACCAGGACCAGCGGCAGCAGGACCGCCGTGCTGGCCGCACGCCAGGTGCTCATCACGCACCCTTCCCAGCACCATCACCAGCGGCAGGCTTGACCGCACCCGAGCCACCTCCAGCAGGACCAGCAGGGGCGCGCATGCCCTCGGCACGGAACGACCACGCGATCCGAGTACGCCCTTGAATACGACCGTTCTCCACACGCACACCCGAGTCATCCACGTACGGCAACGCGGACAACCCCTCGAACTCCACCGGCGTCCACGGGAACGGCGTCTCGTTCTTCGGCGGCACCGGCTGATGGCGGCACGCGAACTTCACCGTCAACGCGGTCTCCTTCTTCGAGGCCTCCTCATCCGCGTCCAACACCGTCACCTGCCACATCAGCAACCCGCTGCCCTCACCGCGAGCGTTCACATCGACCGCCTGCACCTTCTGGTCCTTGCTCGACTTCTCGAAGTCGAACACCGGCTCCACCGACCCCTTGATGTACGCCCCGTGCGCGAACACGTCCTCGTGACTGACCCTGAACCTCTTCGCAATCGCCATGATCTGTCTCCTTGGGAGTAGGTTGTATACACAACTTACTACCTGTACACACCTCTGTCTAGAGGTGAGATAACAGCAGCCCTCTACCCTGCCTGGGTCGCTAGGTCCTACAGTTGGCGACATGACTAGACAGGACCCGCCTCCGGCGACCGCGAGCGATATCGCGGACGCGCTGCGGGGTCTCATAGCAGACGGCACCTACGGGCCGAGTGAACGTCTGCCACGAGAGAGCGCCCTCGTCGAGCGCTACGGCGTGTCGCGAATGACGGCGCGCGCCGCTCTCGCGATGCTTCAGCAGGAGGGGCTGACCACTGCTCGGCAAGGGAGCGGGGTCTTCGTCCGACCCTCCCGGCCACTACGCCGCCATGGGACCGAAAGATACGCCCGGAGCCGATGGCGCACGGCGGTACTGGGCGCAGAGGCGGACCGGCAGGGGATCACATCGAATCGGACGATCCGCAGGCTCGCAACAGTGCCTGCTCCCGAACCGGTCGCCGAGCGACTTGGCATCTCGCTTCAGGATGATGTTTGGACGCGCCAGCGCCTCGTTTTTCTCGACAACCGGCCAACCCAAACAGCGGATTCCTACTACCCGCTGGACGTAGTCGAGGGGACTGGACTTCGTGAGACTGACCCCGGGGCTTCAGACTTTGCGCAACTCGATGACGCAGGCCATACGCCGACCCGCATCCGAGAAGAATGGAATGCTCGGATGCCGTCACCGGAAGAAGTCAAGACGCTGGAGCTTCTCCCGGGCACGCCGGTCCTCGACCTCGTTCGCACGATTATCGACCAAGATGACCGGGTCGTGGAGGTCATGTTGTCTCTGATTGCTGCCGACAGTGCACAGATGGAATACGAGTTTCCTATACCACAAAACTGACGCGTCCCCCCGGGTGTGGCCCTCGGCGTGAGGATTTTCTGTACTGGTTCAAGGCGCGCCTGCGGCGCGGTGGGGCGACGGGCCTACGGCCCGCCCCCCGTGCCGGGCATGCGGCCTGCGGCCGTTCCGGGCGC
Organism: Endocladia muricata; assembly: GCA_032356245.1. NCBI lineage: Eukaryota > Rhodophyta > Florideophyceae > Gigartinales > Endocladiaceae > Endocladia > Endocladia muricata. The sequence continues at coordinate 6,417 of JAUKWC010107153.1, forward strand.
GGGCGTCGTGCCTTGTCCCGCACCCCACAACGAAGAGGGCACCCGGTCACCAGACCAGATGCCCTCACCTACCGAGCCGACGACCCGCTGCTACACCATCCGGCCTGCACGAGCACGCATCAAGCGGCCACCAGCTGCAACACCGGGAACGCGCTCCGCGCCTGCGACAGCCGAGTCATCGAGGATTGACCGCTTGACCCGCCCCCGTTCCACCCGACTCTGCTCCGCTATCGGTTCGGCGCCTCTCTCTGCCCACACCGAGACCCCCAGAGGTCCCCGCGACGGGTGATCCAGTCGCAACCAGCCGCAACTACAACTGACTTGAGCCATCAGTTGACCTGCAACAACGACAGCCAGCACCAAACACACAGGCCACCAGGGCTCGCTCCTAAAGCGGGTGTCGCGCGTTCGAATCGCGCCGAGGGCACACATCATTCCCGCAGGTCAGCGGCTTGTGGGTCCGAAGCGGTCAGCGCTGCAAAGGCCTCGAATCGCCCGTTGTGGCACGTTTGTGGCACAAGAAGGTCCAGCGAGAGGGCCACGGCGTCCAGATCGTCGGGGAACAATCCGGCATAGATATCGAGCGTCATGGCCGCCGAAGCGTGGCCCAACATCTGCTGAACGGCCTTCACATGGGCACCCGCCCCGACCGCCAACGAGGCAGCCGTGTGCCTCAAATCGTGCGGAGTCACGCCCGACAGACCGGCACGCTCACACGCAGGATCGAAGACCCGACGCCGCCAGTTGTTGAGCCGGATCGGTCCACCCATCGGAGCCGGAAACAGCACCTCATCACGGGCCCGCCCCTGCACCTGATCGAGCAGGTAGGGGAACAGCGAAGGCGGCACCGGCACCGATCGCGTCTTGTGGTTCTTCGGTGTCGACCACACAGCCTTGGAGTCGACGAACGTCACGCCCTCAGACACGGTCAACCGTCGACGCACCGGGTCAAGGGATCTCACCCGCAGCGCAGCGAACTCACCAAAGCGCAGACCCGTGAGCGCCAGGACCAAGATGTTGAGCCCCTGCTCTCCTGCCGCATTGGTCAACTGTTGAAGCTCCAACGGCGAGAGGAACCGAGGCTCCCTTCGCACCTGGCGAGGAAGCCGGACGCCCTTTGCCGGGTTGCGCCCTAGCCGACCATCTTGGACTGCGGACTCCAAGATCATCGCCAGCACGAGGTAGACCTTGCGGACCGAGCCAGCGGCCAAGTCCTTGTGCAGATCGCTCACCCAGACCGAAACATCGGAATGAGCGATCTTCATCAACGGCCAATCACGCCAGCGCGGCAAGACGTGAGCCCGCAAAACCTCTCGGTAGCGGGACGCGGTCGTCTCCTTCAAATGCGCCAACCCACTCGCCCACGTTTCGGCATAGACCCCGAAGGCAATCCTGCCCGCGGCCGGGTCGACGTAGATACCGCGATTGATCTCCGAAAGCGTCTCAGCGAGGAAGCGCTCAGCGTCGACCTTGCGACGAAACGACTTCTTGCCCTGCTTCCCGGAGGGATCACGCCAACGAGCAAGCCACCGCCCGTCGCGTGGATCTTTCGCTACCCGAGCCATTTCAGTCTTCTAACTCGGCGGCCCAGGAGCGGACACGATCCGGATCGAATCGCAAGTGTTTCCCGACCCGCAACGTGGGCGGCCCCTCCCCCTTGTGTCGCCAGCCATAGAGAGTCTGGACCGGCACCGCAAGGTATGCCGAGACGTCGTGGATGGTCCACAGTCGGTCGCACGATGCCACTGCGACCGGCTCGGGTTCACGGACTCTCTTGCCCCAATTCCTAGTCATGATTATGCCCTTCATCGATTACGCGGGAGTGGATTGCTTGGCCTGCTGCGCCTTCCATTGCGCGTACTCCTTGGCGCGTGCGGATGCGGCGAGAGCTAATTCGGTGTCGCCGTCGTTGTCCCATCCCGATCCGGCGTAGGACCAGCGGGAGATCACGAGGGTGGTGTCGTCGTCGTCGTCGACCATGAGGCGTGCTTCGAGGTCTGCGAGGTCGAGCGTGGTGCCGTCGCGTTGGGCTTGGGCGGTGATCCTGACGAAGCGTTGCCGAGCCCTGCGCAGTTGCCCGAGGGTCACCGAGTAGCGGCGTGATTTGGTGGAGAAATGACCTCGGAAGCCGAGCATGTGGACCCACTTGCCCAGCAACGCATACGGGCCTTGCGGGTCGGCGTCGTCGGCCATGTCCCGGGCGAAGGCTCTGAGCCTGGCCCAATGCGGACTAGCCCCGAGGCTGGTGGTGTCGGATGCTGCTTTGGTGGCGTACTTGGCGAGGTAGCCAGCGACCTGCTCAGCCGAGAGCACGTCGCTTTCGAGGTCGTCCCGTCGCCGGGAGGTCACCGGGCGAGCGTCGGTTTGCACACCAAATCTCAACGCCCGGGTGATGTCTTCGGGGACAACGGGCGGAGCGTCGTAGGTCACTGCTGCAACTGCTTCGCCGATGAGGCCAGCCAAGATGCTCGCGTCGATGGGGTCGGGTGCTGGCCCGAAGCCTCCGGGGGTTTTGGGTCCGTCGATCCGGATGAGAGCGTGAAAGTGGATGACCCCCCGTTGTTGTTCTTCACCGACCTTCGCGTACTGCACCGTCGCCACATCCGATAGCCGGGTGTCGTGAACGCCGAGCAGCTGGGCGACTTTGCGACGTAGCGCGATGGTGAAACGTCGCCACAGTTCGGGCGCGAACCACTGCCACACCAAGTGTGTCGCGTAGTCGTAGCACTCCCCACAGATCGGTTGCCCGATGTTCTCGTCACCGTTTTCATGGGCGGAGAGGCATCCAATAGGACGACCGTGCTCACACCTCTTAGCGCGGTCCCTGGGTCGGCATTTGGCACCGTGGGCGCGGAGTCCGTGGACGTGGCCGAACGAGGGAGCGGTTAGCGTCGCGAAGACGAGTGGGTTGTCAGCGACCGATGCGGGGACGGTTTTGCCGCCAGCGACTCCGGCACGGATCAGTTCGAACGTGTCCCGGGCATAGACGCGGGAGCAGGAGGGACATTTTGATTCGCGCCGGTCCCCGCACCGCACGTACGTCGCTCCCAACGGCTCAGAGGTCGAGGAGTAGGACGACAGCACCTGGCCTGTGCCCGCGTCGATGCGGGTAGTGGACCCGTGGAGGCGGATGGGATGGGCGCAGTGTCCGACCTTGGCTGCCGTTTCGGCCCATTCGTTGAAGTCGTCCGACAGCAACCGCCGAGCAACCAGGCGATCCGTGCGGGGTGTGCTGTCGGGCAGGACCAGCGGGGAGGTGTCTCCGAACCCAGCGAAGGTGCTGGCGGGGGGGCTGGTCCTGCCCGTGGTGGTCATGACGCCTTGCCCCACTCCACACCGTCACCGAAGCCGTCAACATCAACCATTGGGATTTTGGCGTGGAAGGCGAGGCCGTTGGCTGTGGCCTCGATTCCGTCTGCAACGCGACGCCGGTAGGTGTCGTATTCGGTGAGGTCTGCCTGGAACCGTTGCAGCGGCAACCCGGGTGCTTCGATGAGGCCGCGACCGGGTGGGAACTGTCGGACGTCGTCCATCCCGGACCGGTCGATGCCGTCGTGCAGCATCGCGACTGCGTCACCGTTGTCCACGCGCAGGGTGATGCGGATGGGCAGGTTTGACCGGTCGTCGGTGTCGATCGCACGGGCTGACATGCGCTGCGCCAACAGCAGGACGGTGACGCCCACTTTCGCGCCTTCCTTGATGATCCGACCCACCGAGCGCTCCACTTGTGGCGCGAGGCGCTGACCTGTTTTGCGTCCGTTGGCTTCGTCGTCCTTGCCCAGTTGCGCGAGGAGGCCGGGGTATTCCTCCAACACGACAACTACGGCAGGCAAGGCAGCGTCGAAGCTGCTGACTTTGTCTTTGCCCGAAGCGACGAGGTCGGCGATGCGACGATCCATGTGACCCGTGATCGAGTCCAACACGGCGGCGACTCGTTCACCGTCGCTGCCGGTTGTCGCCACCCACGCACCACCACGGCCGCTCTTGAATGGCGTTAAGAGGATGCCGGTGGGGTCGACCCCGCAGACCAGGACGTCGGGGCGGTGGGCGATGGCACCGAGGTAGCCGTAGCAGAGCGCGGACTTACCGGATCGGGTCGCGCCCTGGATGGCGACGTGCATCGCCGAACACGGATCCAAGGCGACTGGCTTGGACGATTCGGTGCGCCCGACCAACACGCCTTCGCTGTCGTCCCAGATAGGTTCTGTCGTGTAGCGGGTGCCGGTGAGGTGATCTGCCATCACCAACTCAATCAGCGCCGTAGAGGGCGACAAGGCCCGTGACGTGACGGAGGTGGCACCGCTAGCGGCTCCGATCGACTTGGCGGCGTTCGTGATGTCCCGCGAAGTCTGCCCCGTTCGAGCCTGGATTGTCAGCGTGATCACCGAGCCATCAGCATCGACGCTGCAGAGCCGGGAGTCTGACCAGTGGGTCACTGGTTTGAAGCCGCCGCGCCAGAAGTCGAACGCTCGACCGTTCCGGGAGACTGAGAGGCCGCAGGTGCGTGACAGGGCCGCCCAGTTCTTCCGCGCCCAGCGCCGCCAACCGAAGCGGCGGCAGGGGCCAGCGACCCACTGTTCAAAAGAAATCGGGAACCACCTCGCCCAGACCACGGCAACCGCCGCCGGGATCAACCACAACCCGACGACAAGAAGGAAGGCCAGAGGGTCGGTAGGGCGAACGATGGACACCAACAGCGAGGCGATCAGAACGGCGACCACCCAGGACCAGTGACGCCAAGACCAGGTGAGCATCCCGACCCCGACACACGTCGCGACCCAGACGCCACGGATCACGGAACCCACTTACGCCACCGCCTTCGCAGCCGGCGAACCACTGCCAGCCTTCGACGGGGCGTGCATGTCCTCAGCGCGCAATGACCACGCGATGCGCGAGAAGTTGTTACCTGTCGTCTCTACATACGGCAACGCGGACAACCCGTCGAACTCCACGGGGCGGAACGGCAAATCGCCAGTGTTCTCCGGCGGGATGGGCTGCACCTTCGCGGCGAACTTCACCACCAAAGTGCGGCCCTTCTTCCCTGCGTCCGGGTCCGCGTCCAGCACCTCGACCTGCCACAACGGCAACCCCGTGTCCTTGTCCCGAGCCTGAACCTTCACCTCCCGCGTGCTGGCGTCGAAGTCCAACACCTGCGACACGTCAGACACCAAAAACGCCCCGTGCCCGAACACGTCGTCGTGCCCAACCTGCAACCGCTTCGCTATAGCCATGATGTGTCTCTCCCTCAGTTGACCGCCTGTGTGACGGTTGGCCGCGAACTGCGACCCGAGAGATATCTAACAGTTGATTGGTCCAACATTCAACTGTTAGTTCCCAATGTCGTATAGCATCGGCCAAGCACGCTAAGGACCAAACAACTCATATGCCAAAGGCTCTAGGACCTGAGAGGAGACTCGCGATGGCGGATCAGACGACGCGCGGTGGTGGACCACTGCACGACCAAATTGCCCGACACATCCGCACCCAGATCGAGGCGGGAGTCCTCCGCGACCGGGAGGCATTGCCTTCGACACGAGAGATCGCTGAGACGTGGGACGTGAGCGTGTTCACGGCCAATGAAGCCATGAAGATGCTGACAACAGAAGGTCTTGTCGTCAGCAAGTCTCGCTCCGGACGCGTCGTGAACTCTCCCCCCGAGCGGGCGGACACCGCGCGCAACATCACCGCACCGCAGCTCGTGCTTGTCGGCGGCTACGCGGGCAGCGGCAAGACAGAGTTCGGTCGAATCGTCGCCAGGGCGACCGGATGGCCGATCCTCGACAAGGACACCGCCACACGCCCGGTTGTCGAAATGGCACTTGAAACGCTCGGGCAACCCACTCACGACCGGGAATCCGAGACGTACCAACATGCAATTCGGCCGCGCGAGTACGAAGGATTGATGGCAGGTGCTGACGAGAACGCCGCCTGCGGACTGAGCGTCATCGTGACGGCACCCTTCCTTCAGGAATTGACCGACCCGACCTGGCTAGCCCGGACCACCGCGCAGTTCGACCGCTACGGAGCCACCATGCGCCTGGTTTGGATTCAATGCGAGGCCGACAGCATGCGGTCCTACCTCCGCAAACGTGGAGCCGCCCGGGATACCACCAAACTCAGTGACTGGGACACCTACCTGTCCGGCATACGCCTCGACCTTCGCCCAGCGCAAGATCACTACCTGATCGACAACTCACGATCAGCCGAGCCTCTACAGACACAGGCAAAGGCGCTCATCGCTTCGCTTGCCGAAGAACAGTGACCAAACCCCGAGGCATCGTCCTCTACGGCCCTCCTGCGTCGGGTAAGTCCAGCATCACCAAAGCATTAACAGCGCTCGACCCCGAATATCGGCTCTACGAGCGGCTGAAGGTAGGCGGCGGCCGAGTTCAAGAGTATCGAATGACAGAAAACGCCCACATTCGAAGACTGCGCGACGCCGGGCAGATCTTGTGGGAGAACAGACAGTACGGGGCGATTTATGCTATAGAGCGCAAACACCTAGCCAACGCAATTGAAAGCCACAAGCCCATCGTGCACATAGGGCAGCCCGCAGGAGTAAGTGCTCTGGTACGAGCTCACCCCGGACTATTCCTAGTCGTCGCGCTTACATGTACTCGGGACATAGCTGCTCAACGCCTGGTCGCCCGAGACCCCGAACACCTCAACTTGCGTCTGAGAGTTTGGGACCAAACCCCCGCACTGGTCAGTCGGGACCTACTTCTCGACACTAGTCGACTCTCGCGACTTCAGTGCGCGCGCCAAATTGACGCCCTGAGCGACATCCTTTGAGGTGGTTACCTAAAGAGTGCTCATGGAAGGCGCGATCCTCGAAGGAGTCGCTACTAGGTCGGCCAGTCTCTGCCGGCGGACCCGGATCCACATGGTCGTAGACACAACGGACCCCGAAACCGGCAGTTCGACAGGTGCGCGGCGTGCCTGCGCGACTCCACGTTGGCTGCACGCCACTAACGACTAACGGTCTGATGAACAGTATGTTTCGGCCACAGCAAATGGTGCACTTGGCTGAACCTATACGGAGACTTCCAGCGACCGATCTTGGTGGCTCGGATACACCGCCCCTAGCACCATAAGTAGTCCGGGCAGTACAAGATACGCCCCCCCTCCGAGGCCTAAGAGAAGACCCCACGCCACTATTAGGAACCCGCAAGTCCCTACCACTAGGCGCGAGAATTTGTATTGTAGCCACGTCACAAAAATTAACCCCACGGCAATTAGCACCATTGGGACACCGAAATAGACCCACACAAATTGACCACTGTCCAACTCTATAGCTCTAGCATAGAGTGAGACGAAAACGAGTGTCGTAACAAGCGCAGCTAAGACGGAGTACGTCATTATTCGAGGTGAAGGATGCTTCGTCATCAGTTTCTCCTAAGTTCAATGCCAAAATCGGCAATGTTGTCAGTGTGGCGTTGCACGGATTTGTTCTCTTCCAACTCCTTCGCGTATTTAGTTATGGCGTGTTGCTCATTAGTATAGTCCATGGCCACCCGCGCACGCGTTTCGAAACTCGACGTCCATTCTGTTGGCTCTAGTACAACGTCATCGGATCTCACAACCCAATACTCGCCACTTGCCGAATCGTAATCATATCCGATGGTCGCGTTCGTTTTTGAAGCGTTGACTATGCGTTGTGCCATAGCAGGCGCGCTATGTAAATGAACTTTTACCCGAGACTCGGCAATGACATCTTCGGGCATTGTGTCCGCGAAATCCATAAAATCATCGATTTCCCACTTCTCATCCCTGAGGAAAGACTCGAACACCGTCCCATCATCTGTGCGGATGAAGGTAACTGTAACGGTGTCCACCTCATCAAAAAGGGCCGCATTCAATTCGTACCACTTGCGCACCTCAGAAGAGGAAATTTCCTTACGCTCGGACGGACTTTTCTGAATCCCTTTGTCACGAAGTAGCGCACGAATCATCTGAGCGCGGCTGCTATCACCGACGTCGCGCTCGAGCGCCTCCTGCGCGAGCAGTTCATTCTCGACGGCTTCTTGTACGGCTACAGATAGCGGGTCGCTAGGTCCGATGAATCGGACCGGCACGTCATTTTCGACTAGCAGAAGTCTTCGAACCTGATCCCGTGTTACAACTTCACCCTCGACGGAGGCCAGAACGGTCCCAGGTGGGGAACTAGGACCCGGGGCGCAACCACCAAAAAGCGTCAGCAAGATTGCGCATCCCAGTGCCCGCCTCAGTGCCCCGCGCATCTTCTAGTGGGCGAGGCCCACAGGAAGTCGTCATCCGCTTCGAAGTACTCATCGCCGCACTCGGCGTCCCAAGGATTAGTAGAGCCGCCATGTTCTCGTCCGCAGAAGTCGTGGTCACCACAGTCCTGGGTGAATACCCCGATCGACGCTCTGCCCGTGCCGCACTCCCCCATGTCCCCACTAGATTTGGGGCCACTGTAACGAAGGTATGACTTCTCGCAATGACTGTTAGCATCATGTGTTAGATATCGCTTTCTACTGGTGCAACCCCAGTAGAATATGCCGTCCTCGTCGGAACTCTGACAAGCTTGCTTTATGGCCAATGTGGAGATGCGGGACGTGTTCCCGGCCAGCAAGCCACCCCCGCCACCAAGAGAGAGAACCTCTTTAGTGTCTAAGCACAACGCCTGGGAGTTACTTACGTCGCTAGCGGCTTCCTTAATGTCAGGGAACTGTTCCTTCGGCCGCTTAGCAACTTGTTGATCTAACGTTACGCCGGGGGGCGCCTCAGCAAGGAGGGCATTGAAACGTAAGAGGAGGTCCGCATGTCTGGGCATAGATGATCGTGCCTTACCTGAACTTGCCGAGAGTTCTGCGGGCAACTGGGCGGCTGAAGAACGGAGCGCTTTTGAGTCGCTGGGATCCAGCGGCACTGTTCCTCCCCACGTGGCGACGCCCGTCCTAGTGTTGAGGTCGATTTGGAATACTTTACCGTTGACAACGATTTCTGCTTCGCCCTTGCCCGCCTCGCCCGATACGGAGCGTTCGCCCTTGCCCGCCTCGGCCGATACGGAGCGCATCTCAACATGGCTACGCGACTCACTGTATACCGCACGAACTTCGCCCCCGCTGCCACCGCCAACGACGCCGCTGTATGCCGCAAATCGTGCGGAGTGACATCAACCAACCCCGCAGCCGCGCATGCTGGCTCGAACACTCGACGTCGCCAATTGTTCAGTCGAATTGGCCCGCCCATCGGAGCCGGAAACAGGACATCCTCGCGTGCCCTCTCCCCCGCCTGCTGCAGCACATGGGAGAACAAAGATGGCGGCACCGGCACCGACCGAGTCCGGTGATTCTTCGGCGTCGACCACACCACACTCGACCCGACCACCGTGACCGCTTCGGACACCACAAACCGACCCCGCACGGTGTCCAACGACTTCACGCGCAGGCCCGCGAATTCACCGAACCGTAGACCCGTCAATGCCAACACCAAGACGCTCAACCCGTCGTCGCCCGCCGCCGTCACCAAGGCATGCAACTCCGTACGCGACAGGAACCGAGGTTCTCGCCGAACCTGGCGAGGCAACCGCACACCTTGGGCTGGATTTCTACCTAGCCGGCCATCCCTAAACGCGGCCTCGAGAACCATCGACAAGACAAGGTAGATCTTGCGTACCGTGCCCGCAGCAAGATCACGCTGACACAGATCACCGACCCACGCGGCCACGTCAGACTGCGCGATCTTCGCGAGAGGCCAGTCCTGCCACCGAGGCAAGACGTGAGCCCGCAATACTTCCCGGTATCGCGACGCCGTCGTCTCCTTCAAGTGCGCCAATCCACAGGCCCAGGTCTCGGCATACACCCCGAACGTGATCTTGCCCGCCGCCGGATCGACGTAAGTTCCCCGGTTCATCTCCGCGAGCAACGAAGACAAGAACCGTTCAGCGTCGACCTTCCGGCGAAACGACTTCTTGCGTTGCTTGCCAGTGGGATCACGCCACCTGGCCAGCCACCGCCCATCACGAACGTCCTTCATCACGCGAGCCACGTCATGCCGCCAGACCAGCGACCCACGAACGCACCCGGTCCGGGTCGAAGCGCAGGTGCTTGCCCATCTTGTACGCCGGTGGCCCCTCCCCTTGATGTCGCCACTGATACAACGTCTGCACCGACACGCCCACAAAGGCCGACACGTCGTCAATCGTCCATAACCGGTCGCACGTAGGCACCGGAACCACCACTGATCTATCCACGCTGGCCGCCTGTTTCATCATGTCCCTGCTTTCTCATCGGTGTCACACGGTCACTGCTGCCCTACGCCGATCCGCCTTCCACTGGTCGTACTCCTTCGCGCGTGCAGCTGCGGCCAGGGCTAGCGCGGCGTCGCCGTCGTTGTCCCACCCAGACCCGGCGTATGACCACTGAGACACCACGAGCGTGGTTTCTTCGTCGTCGTCGGCCATGAGCCGCGCTTCCAGTTCCGCCACGTCAATGGGTGTGCCGTCGCGGTGGGCTTGGGCGGTGATCCGGGCGAACCGTGCCCGAGCCCGACGCATCTGCCCGAGGGTCACGGAGTACCGGCGAGATTTGGAGGAGAAGTGCCCCCGGAAGCCGAGCATGTGCACCCACTTACCCAGCAACGCATAATCCCCGTCGAGATCGGTGATGTCGGCCAGATCTCGTGCCACGGACCGCAACTGAACCGCGTGAGCGGTGGACTGTGATCCGTGAGTATCGGTGGCGGCTTTGGTGGCGTACTTCGCCAAATAGCCGGCGACCTGCTCTGCCGAGAACGTGTCACTGTCCAGGCCCTCACGACGCCGAGCGGTCACAGCGCGTGAGTCGAGTTGGGTCCCGAACCGCAACACCCGAGGTAGGTCGGTGTCTGTGATCGCCGCAGCGGTGTAGGTCACGGCATGTGCCGCTGCGGCGATCAGTCGGGACAATGTAGCGCCGTCCAGGCTACTCGGAGCCGGGGCGAATCCTTCGGTGGTTTTAGGGCCGTCGAGGCGGATGAGGGCGTGGAAGTGGATCACGCCGCGTCGTTGCTGCTCGGCCACCTTGGCGTACTGCACCACGGCCACACTCGGCAGCCGGGAGTCCGTGACCCCCAGGTGATGAGCGACGGCACGTCGGAGGTTGATGGTGAAGCGTCGCCACAGTTCTGGTGCCCACCACTGCCAGACCAGGTGAGTGTCGTAGTCGTAGCAGTCGGCACAGATCGGGGAGCCCACGGCCGGGTCATCCTCAGTGTGGGCGGTGAAGCACGCGATCGACTGGCCGTGTTCACACCGGGCGGCTTGGTCCCGTGGTCGACACTTCCCGCCAGATCTCGTGCCGTGGACGTGCCCAAACGACGGCGCGGTGAGCGTGACGAACACCAGCGGGTTATCACCCACTGACTCGGGAACGGTTTTGCCGCCAGTGACTCCGGCGCGGATCATCTCGAAGGTGTCCCGTGCGTACAGCCGGGAGCAGGAGGGGCATTGTTCTTCGCGCCGGTTCCCGCACCGCACGAACGTCACCCCCAAGGTTTCGTCTGATGATGAGTAGGTGCTCAGCGCTTCGCCGGTGGTGGTGTCGTACCGGGTGGTGGCCCCCCGTAGCCGGATGGGTTTGGCGCACTGTCCGACCCGCGCCGCGGCGTGCGACCAGGCGTCGAAATCTGGCGACAGTAGCCGTTTCGTGACTTGGTCGGCGACACGGTCGGGCAGGTCCACCGGCAGTGCAAGCGGCGCTAGGTCGCCGTGTCCGCTGAACCTGCCCGGTCCCATCGTCGTGGTGATCATGGCGTTCAGGCCACGTCCAACGGCCAGCAGCCCAGCGGCAACGTGTCTTGCACAGCACCAGTGACAAACCGGGGTGTTGGTCCGTTGACGGCGGGGTGACCATCCCGCCCCACCATCGACAACCCCAGGGCACCGTCACCAAGGACGCGGATGCGGTGTTCAGCCATCCCACCCCAGACACCGTGCTGTTGCCGCGTTTCGATGGCATACGTCAAGCACTCGTCGCGGACCGGGCAACTGTCGCAGGCCCAGCGCGCGTACTGGTCATAATCGGCGTCCGTGAACCCGTCTTGGGGGAACCACTTCTGCGGAACGTCGGACCCGACACACTTGCCACGAGTGTGCATGGCCTCCAACAGCGACCACACCCCGGGACTCCCAACTGACTTACGCTGGTTGCTGTTCATGATGCTTTGCCCAGAGTCTCGTCGCGAGCAGCTCGGCGACCTTTGCCGCCGCCTGTATCAGCGGCTTCGCCTTCGACCACGGACAGGCCAGGGTGCAGGAAGGGCCGGAACGCGATCACGGACTCGGTGGCCCGAATACCGGCGGCAACTCTGGCCCGGTAGGCCTCGTAGTCGATGAGGTCTGCTTGGAACTTCTGTAAGGGCATGCCGGGTGCTTCGATGAGGCCGCGTCCGGGTGGGAATTGGCGAATCATGTCGAGCCCTGCCCGGTCGATGCCGTCGTGCAACATCGCGACCGCGTCCCCGTTGTCCACGCGCATGGTGGCGCGGATAGGGATGTTGGACCGGTCGTCGGTTTCGATGGCCTTGGCCGACATGCGCTGCGCCAAGATCAGCACCGTGACGCCGACTTTGGCCCCTTCCTTGATGAACCTCCCAACGGCCCGCTCGACCTGGGGGCCGATGCGGTCTTTCCCGCGCCGCCCGTTGGCTTCGTCGTCTTTGGCGAGTTGGGAGAGCAGGCCGGGGTATTCCTCGAACACGCACAGGATTGCGGGTGTGCATTCGTTGAACGTGGTGATTTTGTCCCTGCCTCCGTTGACGAGGTCGGTGATTCGCTGGTCCATCTGCTCGTTGATGCCGTCCAGCACGGCCGCGATGTGCGCACCATCTTTCGCCGATGTGGACACCCACGAGCCTCCGCGGCCCTCGGTGAACGGAGTGAGCAGGATGCCGGTCGGGTCGACCCCACACACGAGGACGTCTTTGCGGTGGGCCAATGCGGAGAGGTAGGTGTAACAGAGCACGGACTTCCCGGACCGGGTCGCGCCCTGGATCGCCATGTGCAACCCGGCCAACGGGTCGAAGGCCACCACCCCAGCGTTCGCGGACCTACCCACCACAACCGGAGCGGGCGAGTTTGCTCGGGAGGGGTCGGGTGCGTGGACGGTCCCAGCGAGGTGGTCAACCATCACCAACTCGATAGACGCCGTGGAGGGTGTCAGCGGGCGAGCAGTGTATGTGTCAGCGGACATCGCTGAGGCGATAGCCCCGGCAGCGTTCACCACATCCCTCGAGGTCTGCCCTGACCGTGCCCGGACCGTCAACGTCAACGTCCATCCCGAGGTCGAGACTGAGCACAGCCGGGCATCCGACCACACAGCCACCGGCTTGGTCTCACCGGACCACGCGGAACGGCGGGACTCCTGCGCCGAGGTGGAGAGTCCGCAGTTACGGGACAGCCCGCACCAGTGCTCCCGCACCCACACCCGCCACGTCCTACGCCGCCACGGGCCAACCACCCACCGCTCGAACGAGTACGGGCCCATCCGGTGCCACATGACTGCCACCAGGGCAGGCAGCGCCCACCCCAGCAGCAACACACCAACAGCCCACGGGGTGCGGTCGAGGACCGACAGCGCGAACGCGAGCACGACCATGGACCCGGCCCACGTGCGGTGCCGCCAGGACCAACCCAGAAGACCCCAGGCCATCACGAGGGGCACCCAGACAGCGCGGCCCACGGTGGCAGCGCGGTCACGGACTCCGGTTGAGGTGCCCATCACGCGGCCTTACCCGAACCAGCGGCAGCGCTGGCGGGGGCGTGCATGGCGTCGGCGCGGAAGGACCAAGCGATCCGGTTGAAGTTCCCCGTCGTCTCCACATACGGCAGGGCCGTGAGCCCGTCGAACTCCACCGGGCGCAACGGCAACCCTTCCAAAGACTCTGGAGGCACCGGTTGCACCTTCGCGGCGAACTTCACCGTGACTGTCCGGCCCTTCTTGTTGGCCTCCGGGTCCACATCCAGCACCTCGACCTGCCACAACGGCAACCCGTTGTCCCGGTCATGCGCCTGCACCTTCACCTCACGCGTCGAAGCATCGAAGTCCAACACCTGCGACACCTCCGACACCACGAACGCTCCGTGCGCGAACACTTCCTCGTGCCTGACCTGCAACCTCTTCGCAATCGCCATGATCTGCCCCTTCCGTTGCGGAGGGCTCTAACTGCCGCTCCGGCTGTATGAGTCATACTGAGTGGGACTTATACGACCTGTCAAGGGCAGTATAAAGCCGCAATATGACAGGAACAGTCCGAGAGGGGGCCAAGAGTGCCCCTGACCTGCGACACTGGAGACGTGGAGATGGCAGAAACGATCAAGACGCGGCGCGCCGTGCTGGGGCTGTCGCAGGCCGATCTGGCCGAGAAGGTGGGCGTCGATAAGCGACAGATCAGACGCTACGAGGCTAGCGAGGCCCAGCCGACCCTGTCTGTCGCCCGAGACATCGCCGACGCGCTCGGCATCAGCCTGGATGAACTAGCGGGGTCAGACGCCCGCCGAGTCGGATTGTCCGGGGAATGGTGGGCGGCTTGGCAGACCTTCAAAGATGGCGAAGAAGTGCACACAGTCCAACAGATCACCGTCCGGCAACGTGGTGACCTCATTCAGATCGCCACAACTGATCGTGGGAACGTCACCCTCGACGAAGGTGGCTACACATGGCGAGGGGAACTCCGCCTCTGGGACAATGAGGTGCTTATAGGTTGGTACACCGCCGACGATGAAGCCGTCCGCTCAAAAGGCTCAATATTTTTCTACCTCCACCCCCACGGCCAGCTCATGGCCGGACGCTGGGTCGGCCTCTCCCACGACGGGCCGCTAATCACCGGTGCAGCAGCTATCGCGAAAACCCAGGGTGCCGCCCGTGAGCAACTGCAACTCAAGACAGAGGAACTCCGATGATGATCGCTTACGAAGTAACCGCAACCGGACCGAGACCTTGGATGTTAAAGATCGTCAAACGACTCCTGGACCAGAAGCTAGTTGCTTGTGCCCAAATCTCCGAAATCGACTCATACTACTGGTGGGAAGGGACCGTCGAGCAGGCGGAAGAAGTCCGGGTCACTTTTCACACCGCCGAGAAGAACGTCCCAGTACTTATAACTCGAATAGAAGCGGACCACCCTTATGTGACTCCGTGCGTATTCGCCGTGCATCTGAAATCAATCAGCGCTTCCTACTTACAATGGATCGACTCGACGGTTGTGGACGTTGCTGGTAAACAAGAAGATTAAGATAGGGGGCCATAGTCCTTAGAGGCTAGCGTGATTAGAACGCTCTTCGCCATTGTGCATGCAAGAATTTTGTCCCGGCAACGTCAAGTCGTCGTAGCAACACCGCTGGCCAGTTCACGGACCGCACGTACCACTAGTTCTTCCCGGTGGCACGTGTCGTCTCATCTTTGTTGGTCTTAAGGTTGGATCGCTGGCTCGTGATTCCGACCGTTCTCGGCCAGTTGGGAAAATGGAAGCGAGGCCGAAGGCCCTAACTTATCGGGGGGTGGCTCACCGCTATGAAGTCGTAGAGCGCCTCATCGCTATCGCCAATGCTATTCGAGAGGCCCTTATAGACAGAGCGCTGCAACTCCCTGCCAGACTCATCATAGGTTCCCAGGATAGCATCGCCGCTCACGTAGTCGAGACCCAGCGCGACGAACCCAGTGTCCGACGGGTAGGACAACACTTGACCGTCTTCTGTGGAGAGTAGATTGCGCGCATCTAGTACCGTCGAAATTTCGCCCGTTTCTAAATCAACGCTTTGCATTCGCCCGTCAATACACATATCTAGCAACTCACCCTGCCGAGTCCAATTCTTTGGCGATTCGCCACAAACGGACGGCCTTCCAGTGTCGGGGTTGTTCCCAACCATAGTACGCAAAAGTCCGCCTGTAGGAGCGAGACCCACGATCGACTCACGACCTACGCCAGTCGGGTCTGGGTGATCTGACTCGTCTACATACTCCACCCACCTAGGACGGCCATCAACGCAACCCATCGGCCCCGTGGCCACGCGCCCGGCAGAATCTTCCCATAGTTCGATCAGCGACGGAGCTACCCCCGTGATTTCTAAAAGAGCGAGCGGGGATCTGGCCGTGTCTGCATCGTCGCGCCAATCCGCGCCAACTACAAACACTTGGCCCTCGCAACGTGCTAATGACTGAGCAAAGTATTCCAGCGAACCCGATTCGGTATCGAGTCCTCGCTCTAGAAATACGGGACTTTGGTAGGCCCCACCATCGTCTCCGTAACCGTCGTTGAAGACCCTCACTACGCCCGCTGCCGGTGCAGAGCCCACCATGCCTACCAGATAATCGTGCCGGTCCCGCGGGATGGCGACAAGATTCTCGCTTCCAGCAGTCAAAGTCAGTGAATTCTCCCGGTCGTCGAAATGCAGAACGTCGCCTTGAATAAGCATCTGACCGTTCTCAATACCGCTCGTGGAAAGCGAATCCAGAGAGCGATCAACACTGACTCCCCACAAAGTTCCGTGGTCCCTCTCGAAGCCACTTGAAGTCCCTGTGGAACTAAGAAGGATGAGATCCTTACTGGCCCAGTCGAACGCATTGTCTGAGGACCCACTGCATCCCGCAACAAGAATAAAGGTGGCAACAAGTGAAAGTAACGGCCTAACTGCCGATCTCACCGTCTAGAAGGTTTTGTAGGTTTTCGTAAGTGAACTGTCGACGATGTTGTGAGGGTAAACACCCGTACCGCCGTTACCATCAATGTCGTTTCCCTGATTCCGATAGGCGGCCCAAACGAGTGCCGAGCAATTGTAGCTTGAGCGATCGTACGGGTAGGAGTTGTTTTTGTTATTGAAGAAGTTTGCGCTATAAGGCTTCCCTACTTCGCCACGTGCCCAACTCCCCGCATTGGTGCGACGGCTTTGATACGTGTTGACATACATCTTTTTTGAGCCGCGTGGAACCTTGTATGTGAGGGCATTGGTCGACCTCACGTCTTTGTTCAACCCCGGCGCTTCGGTGAAGTATTTCGTGCTGTTATAAATCCCCACATGATTAACGTCAGTATCCTTGAAGAAGACGTCTCCTCGGTTGTTGGAGTATCCTAGATTGTAAGTCGTTGCGAATCCGGGCCGCAATGTGCTGAGATGCGTCTCCGATGATTCGCGAATGAAACCATCGCTCTTAGCCTCTTGCTCTTGCGCGATGGCGGCGTCAATAGCTTCTTGTCGCGAAACGCCCTCGTCTGCCTGCAATTCCGAGATCCAGCCGTTTAACACATCGTGTGATATCTCTGGGTAGTACTTCTGCAACTCATCAACGTCTGCGGCTGACGCACCGTGTTTACCGGCATCTAAGCAAGCTCGGTTCCGCCAATGATCGAAACTAGGGTCATAAGGAGCGAGGCCGGCCCTGTGCTTCCTCCAATAGTACCTTTCCGGACCAGTATCTGGATCCCATTCCGCGTAGACGTCCTCCCACTCATATGCTCGTTCCCGGAGCGTCGTGGCATTCTCTGGGATCGGCGTGCTAGCCGAAGAGAAGCGAAAATCGCAAGACATCCTTGTTCGTTCACGGCTTGGCTCCCCACAGTGAAGCGTGAGTAACCAAAAAATCAGGACGTCCCCTGGTTGCATGTCACCGACAGCCGGCCTCAACGGCTGCGGTGGAACGGCCTGCCACCCCGCGGAAGTGTCGGCCAAGAGCAAAGGAAGCGGCTCGGTTAAGGATTCCCGGTGGACACGCAGAGCACCTTCCCCTCTCTTGACCGGCAACAATGGTACCCACGCCACTACCGACCTTCGACTCCCCTGCACCTCTGGCCAATCTTGGTGCCAACTAGGGATAGCCGCGTCATCACCCGGTTCAACGTAGCGAAAGGTCTTCTTCGGATGACTAACCATTGGCTGGCCAACAACCCTCTGAACGATGTCAAGCATCTCCGGGGATTGCCCCAAAGTGTGAAAAGCCTGACTGGACCACACGTGTAATCGATCTCCCATGGGCATCAAGTCGTCAGGTTTCTCCTCCCCCTCAGCCACAGATTCGCTCGCCTCGACGCGACGCCTTAAATCTGAGGCCAGGTGGGCAACCACACCTGCGTCAAGCGCATTCTCAACGAGAACATGACCCACACGATGAAGGGTATCGTTTGCAAGGTTGGCGTCTGAGCGGGCGCTTCGGCTATAGTCAAGTCCATCGGGCATCGCCTTATTCATCGACCTTCAACTCACTTTCGTCCTTCGCACTTTCGGCTACCCACATAGTATTGAATCTCGCTACGACAATAAAAATTACCGTTGCCACCGCCGCCACGATCGCCCCCACTAAGAAGGGTGCCCTTAG
>JAUKWC010107264.1:0-24717 GCA_032356245.1 Endocladia muricata
CCCCGCCCCCCCCCCCGCCCCGGCCGCCCCCTGGGCCACCGCCGGCCGGCGCCCCGACGCCAGCCCGCCAGGAGTTGTCGCCGCCAAGCAGACCGGGGCACCCGTCAACCTCTACTATGTGCGCCGCCGCAACGCCACCGGCCCCACTCTCGTGCTCCTCCACGGCTGGCCCCAAAACTGGGCCTCCTGGACCTCCGTCATGCCCCTCTTCCCGCCCGCCTACGACGTTCTCGCCGTCAATCTGCCCGGCGTCAGCCCCTCGGACGCCTCGCTCACCGGCTACACAAAGAGCGCCATGGCAGCCGACGTCCTGCGTCTGCTCGACTCTCTCGCCCTGTCCAGCGTCCATCTCGTCGGCCACGACATCGGCGCCATGGTCGCCTACGCATTTGCCGCCCGGCACCCGTTGCGCACCCGCTCGCTCACCTACATCGACGCCCCGCTGCCCGGCACCGCCTTCTTCGACCAGATCGCGGCCGACCCGCGCGCATGGCACTTTGGCTTCAACAACGCCGAGGGCTTTCCGGAGGCGTTGACGACGGGGCGGGAGGCCTACTTCTATTCGGCGTTCATGCGCGAGATCTGGGGCGGGGTGGATGCGCTCACGCCGGCGGAGATCCGGGTGACGGTGGAGGCGTACAGTGTGCCGAGCACGGCGCGCGCGGGGTTTGAGTGGTACCGCGCGTTTGCGGAGGATGCCGAGGAGAATGAGAAACTGTTTGAGAGCAAGCTGCAGATGCCGGTGCTGGCGTTGAACGCGGCGCGCATTTCGGAGGTGGAGTATGTGTTGCTGATGCTGCGGGAGGTGGCTGTGGATGTGAGGGGTGGGGGGGTGGATGCGGGGCATTGGATTCCGGAGGAGGTGCCGGAGGAGCTGGTGAGAAGGGTGGTGCAAGTGGTGGAGATGGTGGAAGGGTAGGGGGGTAAGGGGGCTGGCGATGGAAGCACGGCGATGCGGCAAGGTGCAACTATCGTTGTTGAATTTGTGTGCTGTGTGTCGGACTTTTAGTGTACTCGATTTGCTGGAAAATGGTTTCGTTTGCAGCGGATTGCTACAATATCTGTGACTCAGCAGGGCATAAGAATTTCACCAATTTATTTCTGCATGTTACTGCAAAAAAGGCGTTGATTTTGTGTCGTGAGTCCAGCGCGTCCGTGTGATTGCGGCAATACTCGAGAATCAGTTACTGCGTGTCTTCTACATACTGCGCGACGACAGGGAGATGATCATACAGAACCGCCGCATGAAACATAACCGGGGGGCTACAGGCCAGTTTCGAAACGAGAACTGAAACAACATAGGTAAGCCCTGTTCCCCAGCGATGACTGTCTCTGGGTAGTTTGGCGCGTCGTAGTGACGCTCGAATAGTGCGAAACGTCACTCTCCACGGGGTCTGGATTCTGTTCTGTGGCTTTATAGAAAACATCGAGAGTGTGGCAGAGCAACTAATCCTATTTTGTATATGCGGTAGGTGCGAATCTGCAAGAAAAGGAAAAGAGGAACAGAAAAATGTGGAGGGTCGGTTGTATGCGCTAGCTTTGGGCCTTAGTTGTGGTTCAACCACTCTAATCTTGGATAAGTATTTCCCTGTGGGCCTTGTGTAGGAGTCTCACTGATACGTTAGCTAGAGCGGGTTGCGCGGGTGTAATGATAGGGAGAGTAGTTCCGATAGAAGTGCACCTCTTCCATCCTGCAATGCCAAACGTGTTCTAACAGATATGTAGAAGCTGGTGTGTCACTAGTCTGACCAAAGTATCGAAATCAACCGAATGATGCTGTGACACTCCGCCTGCGCCCCTTTTTCGGAGACACTCATGGTGCTTCGACGCCATGTGATATCTCGAGTGGTTGCTCGATGCATCTGTTACATAAGGGAATTCTTGAAATCATGACCAGAAATTTATTATTGACGGGTAATTCGACGTACACACGAAGATATTGGGGATGCACCGAAATTTGCGCGACTCCGGTTGATAAAACGCGCTAGCTGACGATAGGAAAAGGAATGTTCCCTTTGAAGTGATTATCAAAACGTGTCGATAATTTCGTACAATCGTATACTCAATACGTTTTCTGATTCATATACGACTGGCAAACCGCCCTCTCCAAATGGCACCAAAATATGGAAAACGGCGGGGGGAATGCACTCAACAGGGGCTTCAATGCAGAACCAAAAGCAATGTGTGTAATGCAGTTGAACCATTCCACATTGTCATGAACTGACAGAACGAATGGCCTGGGTACGAAACAGCGAGTACCGTCCGATCTCGCGGTTCGGAAATGCAGTTTCTCTTGACGATACTGAGGAATTAGACGAGCCGGGAGCTCGACGGGATCGCAAAGTATCGATGAAAATCATACCAGCCAAGGGTAGAGCCCCTGACAGGGACCCCTAAGTAACTAAGATCCCTGCACACGGCTGGCGGAGCTCGCTAGCTTCATGTGAGAAAACGACTCACAATCATTGCTGCGACATTACGCCGACTCAATCAAGAGCAGAGAAAGCATTTGAATTGTATAAGAGCTTTTGAGCGGCGACTGCTATGAATCAGGTGGCGAAGCACTCACTTTCCACCCTCGCACGATATGTAGGAATGGGTTCGTCATAGGTAGCAGGGCAGAATATCATTGGCGCAGATAGCTCACGAGCCGGTTAAACATGTCGATGTAAAGAGGTGGAAGAGAGTCTATCATAATACAGTATGTATTCACCGTTGCTTAGTTGGATGCCGCGACATTGTACTGTATTCTATTCTGTAGGTGGGCTGTGCGTCTACGGTTAGTTTTGAATAGCAACCCCTCGGCTGGTTGTGTTGTCCTATGTGACGGACATGTGCCATTGCACACGCCTGCAGCTATCCAAAACCGAAATTTTCACGATAATAACGACCGGCATTGATGGAGCGGATCTCAGAGCATGTGGGGTGCCCAAACTCCTGGTAAGCGACGCGACTGCGAGCAGAAATGGCGACGAGCGGAGAAGGCGCGAACAAAGCTAAGGGAATTGAAACGAAGGACTAGGCTACAGAAAGTCTAAGAGACTGGTTGAGCGATAGTTGATAGTGTTGGTTGATGATGTTCCTTCGATAAATAAAAGCGCTAAGAACAACCTCAGAAAACTCGCTTATATGGAAAATGCACTGGGAGCAAAGCCTACCGAAAACATCCAGTGCGTGGCAAGTTGGGTGCCATGTCCGCACATATTGGCACGAACAGCCGAATTCTAATTTACAACATTTGCCAGCGGACCAATCATTGCTTTTAGATCATTCTCGAACTTCTGGGAAGTATCTGCAGCTGCATCAGCAGGTGTTACTAAACGCTCATTTGCTATTTTGAATCAGATTGTGCATCATCACAATAACAAATGCAAACATTTTGGACGCGTGTAAGTAGTATGTGCGTTCTCCACGATTGTGTATTGCTACAGAGAGTGAAAGAAGGGACAGAAATCGGAAGGAGAGAAGGATCGTAGTGACCGCTGGCAGAATACCACAAACGTTCCTTATTCTTATACCAAGAGCGATGCGTGAGGTATTTAGAACAACTGTCACAAGTGCTATTTCATTCTGTCGCAAGCAATGACGACAAAGAGGCACAAATAAAATAACCCGAGCTTTCCTTTTTCCACGATCCAGCCGTAATATCACTTTTCGGCTATTTCAGTTGGAGCTTCCTTCGCAATTCTCTACGTTCATAACAGTGTCGAAGATGCCCGCCCTACCCGTCGATATGGCAAAGGTATTTACTGGTACCATCAGAGCATTGTGGAAAGTACATTTATCGCCAACTAGCAATAGCAGTAATGAACGGGGTAACCACGTACCACGAACCATGTATCTCCAGCTTCTGCGAGTCTTGTTTCATAACTTCTCCGGGAAGACTTCATTCGTCTAGCTTCTTTAAGAATGCAAACGTCTGTGTTTCCGGAATTGGATGCGGACGTCCACTGAGTGCAGTACGAGGTCTAGCAGGACATGCGGTTTAATACACATTTTGCAGTTCCAGGTCTAGTATTACTACACTCAAACTTCCACCAGGTGGACGTCCGAGTCTAGTACTAATAGACTCTGACTTCCACCAAGGGGACGTCAGGGTCCAGTATCAGTAGACTCGGACTTCCACCAAGTGGACGTACAGGTCTAGGAATACTAGACTTCGAACTGCAGTTTTCGAAATTCCAGGTCTAGTAATACTAGCTGATATACTGCGGCCTATGGAAATCCAGGATGTAGTTATACTGCGCAGCTTACTGCGAGTTGTGGAAGTCCCGCCCTACTTTTAGTGCAATACAACTCCACTTTTCGCAGTTTCGAATTCAGTATTGCTGCATTCGGAACTGCGAAAAGTACAGCTGCCCACCGCACTTAGTAAAACTAAGGCAAACGTTCACTGCGCGCCATGAACGTCCGGTCGCGTTCTACTGCATTTTTGTACTGCTACAAGAATAGTCTTTGTAGAATATTCGGACGGATCTGCGCTTTCACCATGATGCACTACTATCACCCCTACTCCCTTGCCCTCTCCATCGCCAACAGCCCACACTCCCCGCATCGCATCGCATACCACACGTCCCGCCACTCTTCGACGACGCCTCCCATCCCGCCAGAACCCTTCGCGCCCGTGCGAATACCGTTTCGATAACGCGCTGCTTACTTGTGCACGCCGTCACATCGCAAGGAAAAACCGTCGCTTAGTACTTTCTTCTGACGGCAGGGTACCTTTGCGGATTTGAAGGGGTGGCGTTCCACGTCGCTGCGGTTTCGATAGGGCCTGTGCCTGGTTCTCACGTTCCACAGATTCGGCGCCGTGTCTTGACATTATCCTAGACCGTGCGACATTGAGAAAAGCTATCAATTAGGGATATGACAGTATTACTGCTATTCGGTTCGCACCTCTTGTTGTAGAAGCCGTCAGCGGATGCGTGATGTTCTCTTGTCGACACAGCCAATAGCGTGCACGTGTGTAGAATGGCAGGCCCCGGATTCGATCTTGACCACTCCCGCGTGCATGAGACCTGTACTAGGTTTCGTGAACGGGGGAGTGCTCGCGAGCGGACGTACCTTCTTGAACTTAGTGA
The DNA here is from genome assembly GCA_032356245.1 of Endocladia muricata. Classification (NCBI taxonomy): domain Eukaryota; phylum Rhodophyta; class Florideophyceae; order Gigartinales; family Endocladiaceae; genus Endocladia; species Endocladia muricata. The sequence goes on from JAUKWC010107264.1 coordinate 5,082, forward strand.
AAACTAGAAAACAGCTCCACCGATGGAATACGTCATACCTCTCCGTTCTCGCACTCCCCCCGCCGGCCGTTCTCCTTGCAGGCATCTTTGCGAGCCCTCAATGTGCGTTGCAAGTCTTGGGACTGCTTGTACTCGTCTTTCGACGCGTACTCCCTTTCCAAACACAAGAAACAGTGTCACTTTCAAACACACCGACCGGTCGGGATCGTCCCCACTTCTCCGCAAGGTCTACTCGCCCCAAAACACCCTTTCCACTACGGTAATAACGCCCTTTCGGATGAGGCTCCGGCGCCTCTGAATCCTTTGCTTCCATTTCTGTGTTACCCTGATGCAGAACCGACCACAAGTAAGACCGACCCTCTCATACAATCTATCGCTGTTTTTCTTGCCGAAGTACAGAGGACTGCCGGACCGTGCATGGTTGCTGAGATCGTCTCTATTCTGAGGGATCCCGGCTTCTCTGTAGCCCTCTTCGGAGACCGCATTCGCTCCTCGCGAGAGTGTCGCTCCCTCACACTCGCTGTTGTCGAGAAGGAGCTTCACCATGAAGGCTTCTCCGCAACTCGTGTGTTGGACCACAGCAGCACGTCTTTCTGGAATGGCCACTTCCGGGACCCTGTCGGGATCCTGCGGAAGCAAGTAGCGCAAGCTATGACAGAGTGTTGCTACTTCCGCCCTTGTAACGACCCCCCACAGAGCGACACTCACCTCTTCGCGCATTCCCTTCAGACTGATGCTTACCGAGGAGGTTGTCAGGACCTCAAGGAGGAAGTCAGGGGTAGCGAACTCGAGGGTGTCATCCGGGACATTCGAACGTCTAGGACCCACTCGTTTGTAGGTTGCATACAGGTCTACACGAATAAGTCCGTCACTACGATTAAGAACAGCTCCCTCATTGCCTATCCCGGGCATCTCACTCTGCCCAGCCTCACTGGCGCTTTCTGTCGACCCTGCATAATTTTCCGGCACATCGTCGTTGGCTCTCCTCCTGTCCAGCTCTTGCCCACCGTGGATGACAGACATTTTGACGTCCTTCTACATCCATGGACTACTCACGCACCAGACACCAAACCCGTCATACTACACTCCGCCCTGCACTCTCTTGCTGTCGCCTCTGTATGAAAACGCCCTCGTAGCCTTCGCATGCTGAGATGCCTACCATCGTCTCTGGAAATGTGACCCAGTCCTTACTAGCTACTGTTGCGACATACCTGATGCAAAGGACATCATCGACATTAGATCAGACACAAGAACCAGCCAACCCTGCCACCGTTGTGAAGTACCTTCAAGTATCCTCACGTCGTCCGCCACAATCCCGGCGCGCACCGCGCAGTCCACCATCCCTCTTTGCAGGAAAGTGGCCGACCTCGAGGCCAATGCCTCTGCTCATGCGTTGCTGGGCAAGCGCGCTCAGGCTCGAGCTGCCACTGTAAAAGCGCAACAAACCTTCGCCACCTCCTCCCTGCGAGAGTTGCCATCCTTTCTGGATTCATGACCCCTGCTTCCGTCCAATTCTCGTCTTAACATGCACTAATTGTGCTATCTCCTCCCCCACCTTGCAGAGGACATCCGCAAATTCGGAGGCCTAGAACATCTAGACGCCCGTGTTTAGGGACGCGCTCACAATGCATCCAAGCGAGACTACCGCCGCACCTCCAAGCGAATGGAAACAGCCATAGACGAAGCCGCCCGCCGAATACGGCACTACGAAAATCTTGCTGCTGTTTGAAATCAAGTCGGCCCCTTCTCCAAATCGCGTCGCCTCATAACCCCGCACAGAAATCTAAAGGACAGGCATGGTGCGCCTTTTTATAGGGAACGTTTCGGAATGTACCTACTCGAACTCGCGTACTTGAGAGCCCTCGCCATGCCGCTTCTCGGAACGAAGAAGGCCGCCTCACCGCCGGGCTGCTCCAATCACTGCGCAGAGAAGCTCCCAACATCTGCATAGATTTTCCTATCCAGCTTATTGACCAGGGCACCACTGTGCTGCTGGACCTTTTCCGCGCCGAGCTTCTCCAGCAACACTCGGTCCACACATGTGACACCCTCCAAATTACTATCGTCAAAAGTGGTTACGTTCTCGACGGCCTAGTCCCTTCCGTCCACGACTACGATCCCGACGTGAATGCCGTTCGTCTCGACCCAATGCGGAAACATGTCATTAAGCGCGTTTACGCAAATAGCAGCTTCGGCCCGACGAAACGGCAGCGACTCAGGTTCTTACTCGTGGCCGTTGATGACGACGAACACACATACACTGTATGGGTGGCTCAGATTCTGTCTCTCTTCCGTAGGCATGACCGTGACTCGATGCAACCTTCCGAGTATGCCTTGATTCGGTACATGGATTGTATTGCACCAAACAACGCTTTTGATCATACTCTGCAAAGCTTTTACTTGAGGTGGTCTACAGATGAGAGCATAAATCGCACGGAAAATCCTGTCCCGCTCCCAGAGATGCAGCGGCGAGGGCGTCAAGTTCCTGCTTCTCCATGGTTTGGCCTGTGCAAGGCCTCTGGTATCAATCAGACAGCTCATGTGGTGCAGTCGAATTTCCACATCCCCCCTTCCACTCCTCAGCTCCACTGACTCTACCATTGCTTCTAATTAAACAGGTTTTACAGAAACCCTGATGCTCGACCAGTTCTAGCCGTGCCACCCCTTCCAACGGACACGCCATTCTCTCCGCGCTAGAAGTAAACAGACAAGAAAACTACAATATATTTAGTGGGCTACCAACATACGAGTACGGTTTCCTCCCTTCTCTCTTTTCGGTGCGTCGACAGTTCCTCGTTCTCTCCTCTAACAACAGTGCGCGGGGAAGAATCTGGAGTTGTGGCCGGAATCCATCACAGGCCAGACTCGCCAGTGCAAAGTTCATACGGTCCCTCGCTTGAGTCTGCAAGTGCGACGTAGCAATCGACAACACCCCCAAGCGTACTGGAAATATTGTTCGAAAACCACGCCTTTCCCAACGCCACATAAACTCTGTTCTCTGAACCCACCTTCACCACATTTTTGGCTCCTAAAGGGGCGCCGGCTCAGAAATTGTCTCCAAAGTCCTCATCAGACCGCTCTATCCCCTCATTTATCGTCTGCCATAACGCCCCCTGAACCGTACAAACACACCAGAACATCTCTTGCGTAACAATGCGGCTTAAAAAGCTGTACACGCTGCATAATATCTGCGCGGTTGCCAGGGCCATGCACTTGGAAAACGTCAGGGTGTCAGGGCGTTGGCGCTAGCCGTCATGTACCTCAGCATGCCGCAGGCAGGACTTCACTGTTGCGAGCCATGCCTTACCGCGTGCGAGTTGCATGATGGATCCGTATGCGGACGTCCCACTCTGTCGAGCATGATACCCTCGGAACCCGTAAAGGACATGTCTCCGCAAAACGTTTCCAAACAGTTCGTCATCGTCCACAGGATCACACACATACTGCGGTATACACTAATCACCGTATGCTAGACCCTCGACCTTGCTGACTCACCACCATGAGAAGTCTGGAGTCCCTTGCTCCCTTTCCGAACTTATCAGCCTCACCTGCGCTTGAAGTACCTAAGATGAGCGCTCCGCCTGCTCCCTGTCCGATATAAATGGGGTCTTCCGCGACATCGACAAGAAATACCCAAGGCGTCGGAACAGGTCGTCTTTAGCTTTTCTCTTCCGCGCGCTCATTACGTCAGAGATCGTCTGCCTCCTCCTTAAATATAAATTATAGTCTGTTGAAACAGCCTCCCCGCACTCGCGACGGGATTCGGCGTCCAAAACTAAGGATGACCACCTCTTTGTGCCAAGCTCTGCACGCGCCGTTCCAACCATAGCCGGCACCTCATCGTGGTAGGAACGCGTATGGTACTCCCTAAGATTGGAAAGAACCATCGGTGGAATCGGCAGGTCGTCCGCAGAAAGGTATCACGCCACGCACGGCTTGCTGTGACCCGCCCAGTTCCGAACTGGAACAGAATTCGAGCGGTCTAGATCCGTAGTTGCGCGGTCGCCCCGTTGCAGAATCTGCTTCTCGATGGTCTTGGCAACATCCATGTAATTTGCCCCGACTCGTGTGATACGCTTGCGAATCTGACCACGTCATGTTCCGGCACGCGGTGTGGCTTGCTGGGTGCCACCGAAAATTCCACGAGTCGCGCGTAGGCTGTCATTCTCCTGCTTCACATCCTCGGATTCGCCTGGTAGTGGCAGGAACTCGGAAAGCGTTTCTTTAGTCGCCACCCTCACCTCAGCAAGCTCTTGCTAGACCTGCTGTAGCTTCTCCCTGTAGTCGTTGACCCTTGTCTCGAGACCAACACCCTCTCGCTCCTGCGCCCTGACCTCGGTCGTCTGCTCGGCAAGCTCCGTTTGTAGCTCTTCCATCTGCGCACACAAGATCGATTGTGAGTGAGCTATAGTGGGAGTCTCAATCCTTGTCGGGGACGGTATGGGCGGAGGTGGAGACCAAGAGGGTCTAACCCCCGTTGCGACAGGGGGATGGAGGGTCGCATAATCAGATTGCCCTGCTCTGCGTCGGATGTGCCACCGCACAAGGGCGGCAATGCCGGGCGTGCGGCCGCGAGGAGCGGACGCAACTCCGGTCCGGACGTTAGAACTGTCTCTGCTTGAGCTGCAGTCAGATTGAATAGATGAAAGACAAAGAGACATCTGGTTGGCAGCACGCCCTGGTGGAGCTACGAATATTACAGCAGCTCTGTGAGTCGCCATAGTAGTGGCACTATCGGCTCTTTAACCTTCTGGATAGAACACGAACTGCGCCTGCTTTCTCTGGGGCTGCACAATCCCCGTGAACCTGCCTGCCAGGTGCTGCTGAGTTGCAATAACCTCTCGATTCGGTTTAGTCACCGCGACAAGCGCAGCTGAGGCAGCATCGTTCCGCTCCCGCTGCTCGTGGGTGCGCTTACGAGATCTTTGCCGCAAAACAGCCCTACTCGTCCTTCTGGCCGGCGGAGCCCTCGATGCAGAGCTGCGCCACGGGCAGGACAGGACTGACGGAGGTTCGGTGAGAAGAACAAGATCGACAACTACGTCGCAGTTTCTTGTGAACTGAGCAGTACAAGTGCCAGCCAGCAGCTACGACTGGCAGTGGGGCCCTTGTATAGTCATCCACACGTGGGTAGTGCCTGGGGCCTTTTGGAGTACCATAAGCGTCAATGTCAGGATTGGAAGCAGGGGCTGATGACCTGCAAATGGGCATTGCAGAAACTAACGAAACATTAGGCATGGTTAGTGTCACTAATGACAGGGGTTCAGATCTGCACATGCGAAAATACATGGGCAGATGGATGTTGTTTTTCACGTTACATTTTGCGCATCCATCTGCTCATGTGTTTTCACATGAGTAGACCTCAGCCCCTGTCAATAATAACACCCCGGTTTCACAAGTGAAATCCACCTATTCTAAATTTACATTACTTCTGAAACCTTTTTTTCCTGCTTTGGAGGCCCAGAAATCGGCCACTTTTCTATGCGACCTTTCTCGCGGCTAAGCCCATGTCATTCTCATCGGCTATATTGTGGCGTGCTCGCTGGGACCGGCTCTCAAACTAGTATGTAGTGTTCAAGTTGGTTTATCTACACGCTATTTTGGAAGATCCTACCGTGTTCTCAGAACCTAACCCTATTCTCGTTGTTTGTGAAAAGCTCCTCAGCCTTGAGAATCCGACCCGTCGCACGGGTTGTAACGTCTTTCAGTGATCCTAGAGCTTTCTGCGACAATTCCCCTCGATTCCCGCAAAACTCTCCGTTTGTATCCCGCGCTCCAGAAGCACCTATGTTTCGCTACTCCTCCTAACCGGGAAAGTACCAGGCAGTAGTCACACACCCGACCACAAAAAATGGTGCCGGTGCGATGTACGTGTTGTGCATCGGACCTTCATTGTAGTCCGACCGCCTCTCCACGAGAAGGGCTACCCGGTTGAAACGTTCTTTGTCTACCCCCATAATTCCACCTCCTTTGATCTTCGTCTTCTCCATCGCAAGCTCACGCAAGTCTGCGTGCAGGAGCGCCCCACAGAAAAAGAGAATTGTCTTCCCTTTCGTGGAGATCTGGTACGCAGATGCTCCGAGTCTCACAGCTTCGTACCTCACCATCGACGCAGGCACCACCAGACACCTCGCCAGCGCTTCCACCGCCCATTTTGCCAGCAGATCTTGCGTGTGCAGCACGGTGTGGTACTTCGTCGGTCAGTTTTCCACCGAGGCCCGTGAATGGAGCATGGAAAGCATGGGACCCCCGGCGTAGTTCGCAATAAACCGGCATATGTAATCCAGTAGACACTGATACTGGGGACACCCAGCAGGAGCACCCGTATGGTTGTTCCCCCTCCTGGCAGACACATTCCGTCTCACGCCGGCCAAGTACCTTGAACTACGCTCCAGGACCCGCAGGGAGCCACCATTGTCGCACGTGGTGCTCACAATGCTTTCACAAAACGCCTTAACCAAGCTCGGAAGAGCTTGACTGACGCGATCATCATCCTTGCCCTACTGCACGAAACAGCCATGTCTCAGAAGCCCTCGACATGCTTTTACAGGCGTGCAAATAGCACTGAAGAGGTCATCCACCAGGTCGCCTGGTGCCGAATACTGCGACGCAAACTCGTTCATATGCTCGGTGCTGTTCTGCTCAGGTTGAGACATCTTCATGCGACTTTCTTCGTCAGCCCTTCTCAACACCTTTCCGAGCTCCGTCCGCTAGATCCTATCTGTACAGTTCGGCCAGGCTGCGTGCCAAGACTGCACACACCCGTTGATTTTGTAGCACACCCGCGCGGACTGCACTTCAAACGGCACATTCCTCCGCCGGAAGCGAACGGGCCATTGCCCGACTGAGGCGTTGCAACATCCTTTTATACTCGGGTTTTGTGTGAAATCACCTCGAGCTTTGACGTGGACCAACCGCTGGTCCTCCACGCTAAACACAAAGTCCTTCTGCCGCCTCCCCCTCGACGCACTGGCCCCGTCGCTTACCTCGTCGGACCCATCTCGGCTGCGACGCTTGAGGCGTGATAGCCACATACCGAATTGTATACCACTACAGAAAATGACTCCGCGGCCGGTTTTAGCAGGCAGTGGGTCGAATATTGGGATGGTGGCGTCCATGCCCTAGTGGACGAAAACATTATGGGCAGAGTTGTCAGCATTTCGCTCGCTTCTGGTGTTGAACGGAGGGTTCATCAACAGCAGCTGAACATTACCATCCAGGCACTCACCCGAATCGTAAGCGCGGTGATTGAGAAGGTCGTGGAAAGTGCAGCTTCGCACACGGCAGTCCAAAACTTATCACGTAAAGTAAATCCGCGAGAAGGTCATCGCATGGATTCTCCTCGGGGAGCGACTCTACCAACTCCTCCTCCAGCGGTGGCGACGGGCTAATGCGGTTAGGCGGTTGTAGTCCTTCTCGAAGAGGGTCTTTTGGCTCCAGCACTAATGGATGGAGAGTGGACCGGAAAGCCTCAGTAGCTTGCCCCGTACAACTGTGTGCCACAACATCCCCACTTCGTTGTCGGTACCACGCAGGTTCGGTTCCTTCTCCTGTTTCAGCTGGGAAGACAAACAACCTTGGCAAGTGGTCATCGCGCGTCTCAAAGCGGTCCAGATACGACCAGTTGCTGCGGTGCTTGACATCGGACAAAGTTTTCTTTTGTAAGGATGGCTTGCAAGCTCGACAGGCACAGACTGATAACCGCACAAGTTGCTGCATCCTTCTCAACAGCCCGACCTGATGCTACCGTACTGCTCTTATTACCCTTAGCGCCTGCTACACTATTCCCTTGGTCCGTGGTCTCCTGTGCGATGGGTACAAAGCCATCGGCGCGTGACTTCAAGGCCACGAAGTGCTGATCGCACGGACGAGACAGAATGTAGAGGCCGACTAGGGCCTCACAATTCGAAACTCCCAGAGCCTTTGCCAGCTTTGTCCATACCCGACCTAGCAGCTACAAGGCAAACGCGAGACGATTTCCGTTATGCGTTAACTTCTTCAAAGCGAAGACGCATTTGCCGCCGCGCCTTGAGTGGTACAGGTTGATCGCGTGGGAGAACACGGCACAGTCGAAGGTTCTGGGGCGGCCAACAAGAAACATTCCTGACAGTACTACATCCCCAAAATTGCTGCCCTGCGAGGGAATGAGCTTGGTGCGAACCAGAATGGACACCCCGCAGTTCTTCTGGCCCATGGCCACATCCTCGATCTCTCGAATGCTCTTGTCTTCTGGGGTCAGCAATACAATTGACAGCGTTGCGCGCACTATCTGCCTCGTGTACTCGCTGCCCAGCTCGCGAGAGACCGGGTCGTCGCTCTCGGTAGAAGTGCACAAGCCGCTTCCAGGCTTCCGCCGCTTGCTCTTCAGTGCGGCAGTTTCCTTAATCGCCATTGGGGCCTCATCATCTGGTGCGATGACAAAGTGCAGGAAATCCGACATGTGAAACTTCATGAGATCAGACTTCAGGTTCACGTCGGATGAGGAGAGAGCGGGAATGCAGGTATGCAAGCACACGCCGACTGTCGCAGGCCGGATGAGTTCAGTCGGCGGGATTTTGACAGTCCGGTGAGGAACGAAAGAGGGAAAGAAGCTCAGGAATGATGGGGATGTAGGGAGGGTGGAGCAGAGCGTCGCAAGCGAAGCAAAGAAAACCACGTGGATAAAAGTACAGGGAGAACAGATGAAGACGACGAAACGAAAGCAGGGGAGCCCACGTCCATACGTTTGTTCCACGAGGGTGTCAGGTGTCGTGCTATGGGAGCAAGTATGTGCCATTTGAGTCGTGGGCAGGTAGGACAGCGGCCAGGAACACGACGTGCTCACACAGGCCCACGCTTCTGTTCGGTAACAGCAGATACAAACAGTGCCACGCCCTTCAGGAAACTTGGGATAATAAGCAGACTACTTACGGTATGGGGGCATGTCACTAGTGACAGGGACTGGCATCTACACATGTGAAAATACATGAGCAGATGTGTAAGCAAAATGTGGCCTAAAAAACAACATCCATCCGCCCATGTATTTTCACGTGTACAGACCTCAAGCCCTGTCACTAGTGACACCCCCTCTGTACGGGAAATTTGTATGTTTTTCAGACGTGAAATCCAGCCATACTGGCCTGCTCAACATTGCTTATTTTTGTGTGCGACGAAAACTGCCGCCAACCGGGCCCGTTCGACCTTCCATCGCCCTCGTGTCCCGACCCCTCGTACACTACCACTTTCTGCTCTCAGTCTTTCCATTCTCTACCGTCACTCGTGCACCCTCCTCTGCACCCAGATTCTTTGTCGTCTTTTCCGCCTTCCCATTACTAAATCCCTCCTCCTTCATTCTCATTCTTGATCCATCCTCGCAGCTGGTGTATTTCCAAAATGACCGACAAACTTCCTATCACGACCTCCGCTCGCGACTCCCTCACGTTGGCGAGGGATCCGCGGCCGGGGGTATAATCAAAGCCGGAATCGCAGCCGGCGCCGACAGAGCAGGAGTTCCGGGCCGAAGCGGGCATGGAGCCCTTTCCATCGGAGTTGCCACCACGCAAACGCCTTTGCCGGGACGCCTCAGGATAGGCACGCCCTTCGTCCGACAGCTCTCCACCACCAGAGGCTTTGGACGGTGACGAGTCCGATGTGGTTGCCGTCGAGGCCGTGGAGCAGCCGGTCTCTTGTCGGACTTTATCAATGGCCCAATACGAGTCCTCCGAGGTCTATCTATATATTGTGCAGACCTTACAACCGCAGCACGTTCTTCGCGAGAGCACGGACACCACCATTGATGGACGGCAGGCCAGCATAGTTGAGCGCGGCGACAAGTATGACCTCGTCGTCATGTCGGTCACAGTGCGAGGTTGCGACGAACCCTCGCTACCGGGTATCGCTGACGGGACCATCAAAGACGGAACGGTATTGCGCGAAGGTGTCGAGTTGGCTAGGGTCGACGGCCACCATCGCCGCTAAGCTGTCCTTAGCACGAAAGAGGAAAGGGACGGCACGGCATAGGCTCGCGTGCGCCTCCACGTGCGTCTCGTCCGCCGAAAGGATCGATAGGACGTGACGGATACGAAAATTATGTCCGACGCGTTCGAACACAACACCACCGGCCGGACTGGTCCGCATCGAAAAGTCTTTCTTCCGCTCCCTCATGAGTGTCATCCACTTCATGCAAGCTCTCACCGTGGACAACGACATGGCTCGACTGTCGTGGAGTCAGAAGGGAACTAGGGAAGCGACGACGAAGGCCAGTCTGCGTTTAGCAACCAGCCTGTCTGCTCTCCGCCGCTACGTACGCATAGCTAAGATTTTCCTCCAAGAATCGGGATTACTGAAAGTGCGAAGGGACCTGACCCTCGACACCTCGACCTCTAAGATGCTCGGCATCGCTCACCTTCACGACCCTCATCTTTGGTCAGGGAGCCCTCCAGTCATAGCTCTATTCACGGCTTCCGCGTCGCGGTTCATTAACAACGCTGACCGCGACGAAACGTTTGAATCTGAACCTTTCCACGAGGGCCCGCCCTAACTCTTCTAAGTCTGCCTAGACTTGTTCGAAAAGTATAGAAGGGTGAAGGGCCTCAGTTGTGACCACTTTCTGGGGACTGAGATTGCTCAATCGAAATCCTCAGAATTTCCGTCACAGAGGTCTACCTCAACCAGGGGTCCTTCTTCTCAAAGGGACGACGACTTCGGAGAAGATCTGGAGATGCGCAACAAGGTCCGCGCTACGCGCTTCTTGAACAAGGTAACTGAGCAGTTTGCTTCCGGGCCCCGCCTGGACACCGCCCCGGATGAGGTGACGGCCTCCGCTACTGTGCCTTGTACACACCGCTCTGCCCGGCGTGCTCATGCTTTCCACGCGACTGCACTCGAGACTGCAGTCCGTGCGCGCAAGGCCCGAGCAGTGTTGCCCGCCGCAAAAGCCCTTCCCAGGAAGGGAACGGCTGTAACCTCCTCACGGTCAGCGCTTTCAGTTGTGATGGTTGCGCAGGCGGGTAAGTCCGATAAAGTCAAAAGGGCAATGGGGCAGTCGAGATGAGAGGTCGTGGAGAAGGCTGAGAATACCAAGGCGGCCCAGGAGAACACGGGCCAATGTGAAGGTGCCCCGCAGATATTCGATGACAGAGTTTCAAACCAGCTGCCGGTTGGCACTACGGACGAGATCTTGGTGGTTTATGAGACACCCGACAACCGGAAAACTCTGGCATAAGCCGCCCCGCCGGATCACGAAAAAGACAAGTTACAGGTGTGAATGGCGAAAGACCCCCACCCCGTGCTCGGGCGCCTTCCCATCCACACATCCATTGGGCACCGTGCGCACTTATACCATACCATCAAGGACGTCGTAGCCATGCATCGGCTTCAGTTCTTCTTGGGGAGCTACATGTACTTTAGCGAGCTTGAGGTTATCAATGTGGGTCCAGACATCTGGATGCCCAGCCGGGCCTCCGACGCACTTTTGGAGGAATGTAGCAGACGGGGGTGAACATTGTGGCAACGGATATGCCTACCTTCAGAAGCGGAAAGGTGAGTTTCAGCACCTTGGCTACTCGTGCCTTAGGAATCTCTCTGACTGCAACGGTACTCAGCGCGGAGGTCGCGACCCTTTGATACGGACGCCTAAGTGGAAGCTTTCCCCTGTTGCAAAGTTGTTTTCGTTCATTGCGAGCACATTCAACGGAGAGGGTGCCCTAGAAAAGAGGCAGACTGGGACCTGCTGGAGCCGACTTGTGAACGATGGGGAAGACAAGAATGTCGGAGGAATTAGAGAGCTCGGAATCGCCCGCTACTCCAGACCACGGAGCGTGGTCATAGAAACTTGGGAATCGAAAGGGGATTGGGTGCGGGCTCGGCAAAAGAGAGCGCAGCTGGACATGTGGGTGGATGAGGTTGCTGCCTACGTCGGTCTGAGGAAGATATCTCGGATGAAACTTCTCATACCTAAGACGGGGGGTTGGTCTTTGGCTATTGGGAAGGATTGCCCGCGGCAAGGGCCGCACACCACCTATGCCGAGACATTGAATGCGGAGAGTCTGGGCGTTTTTACAATCGTCAGCGTGGCAGTGGGTCTTCCCGTTATGGGTGTGTGACTATTCTCACGCGTTTGCGTACGTGGTGGAAAGCGAACGGGTGGTCGCGGCGGCGTTGTTAAAGATGGAGAAGATCATTGTGCCGCCCAACTCTATGTTTTGCGGGCATGGGCATCTCACGCACGCCGGGGCTGGATATGAAGATCGCACTGCGGATGGTTTAACGCTACGATACCATGTGTACTTTATGCCCGAATGGAAAGGTGTGCCGGACCAGGTGTTTTACGCACCGAGAGGGCTACCGCAGTTTCCAGCCGGTGAGCTGGCCCGTGTCAGTCGTAGCAATAATGAAAGAAGCGAGGAGTCGGACAGTGGGGACGACGCAGGCGTAGTTGTATTTGCAGGCTTGGATGCGGACGGGAGTATTAGGGTAGATGAATTCTATGCTAGAGGCGACCGTCGCGCCTTCGATGACCGCGAGGATTCGATTGCCGTTCCGACAAGTACTGAGGATTTTTAGGTAGTTACAAGAAGAAGTAGCCGAATAATGCGAAATAGAGCAAACTAAAACACTACGTGCCAGGTCGGAAACCAGTTCCAGCGAGCGAGCCACACTCTAGCAGCTGAGAAAGACTTGGACTCAGCCGCAAGAACGGTCGCCCAGAAAAGTGAGCGATTTTGGGGCCGCTATAGAAGGAAATAGAGATCGCAGAAGTATTGACAATGGAGGTTGGGGGGTGTCATTAGTGACAGGGGCTAAGATCTACACAAGTGAAAACAAATGAGCAGATGGACGTGCGAAATTCAATACGAAAAACAACATCCATCTGCCCATGTATTTTCACATGTGCAGATCTCAGCCCCTGCCACTAAATACACCCAACCGGACTTGAAAACTACTTACTTTTCAACGCCACCAAATACATGTTTGGAACCCCTCTCTGACGTCCACTCGAGGTTCAGTCTGTTTTTACGCCTCGTGTGATAGGTATAGGACCTGTTCAGCACAAGGAGTGTGTGCATCCCGTTTTGCACGGGTCAACTGTAGCACGTCTATAGGAAGGCTGGAGTGAAGTGTCGGCGTCTGTACTCCCCACGTTCTTCTAAGGACAGGTGGCCGTGCAGCATAGGAAGAAAGTTGTGCCGTATGAAAGGATGCCGACTGGACTGTAGGCCCGAGCATTGCGCCGCAATTAGAAACACTTCGCCGCAAACCACGGAGTGCCAGATATATGAATTCGTGCGCGCATTGGAAATTAGTCACGGTTCGATGCACAAAGCAGGCCTTACTACGCGAACGTAATGCGAAGGACAAAACCACTACATTTCAGCCCCACTATACAGTTCAACGTTTTATGCTCGGCACGCAGTGAACTGGCGCTGCCTAGCAGCATTCGTACAATATGCCATGTCCTACGCGGATTACACGTTACTTCTTGCTTGCGTTCCACTATGTTTACAATTCTGCCCGTGAAATCAGGACAGAGTTATACACATCAATTCTTGCCATTTAACGTCGGCAAGATTCTGGGTAAGCCTGTGCAGGCGAGCATCACCGAGCATAATGCGCAATTTCCTAGAGTCGGAGATGGTGCATATTACGCGAGGCAATCTTCATTGCAGTGCCGCAAAATCCATCCGAAGGCAATCACGAGTATTAAGTTTCCAAAGTAAGCTTATCTACGTCAGGCAGGCTATACGATATCAAGTGACATTGAGGTACGTAAGGTGAGATGCGAAACTGCAGTGTCCTGCACGTTTCACAGTACGAGCTAGATGTCTTTCCAGACAATGAGGTGCGAGTGGTGCGATGGGTGAGGGCGTTCACTGGACGCGGCAATCCAAAAAAAGAAAATTAGAAGTCGGCATCCACGCGAAAAACCGCCGTACTACACAAACTCCGCGTTTTGGAATGGCACAAAAGTCTGCATTCCCTTCCATTCCAAATTTTGCAGTATGGGCGAAAGGTTTAATACGCTACTGCACCCGGTGTACGTCCGCATCCATTTCCGGAAGCACAGACGCACCAAGCTCTACATGAAGACCGATTCGGATGTCGGAAACTTCTCCACCTAGTGAGTCGATCATCGCGCCAATGAGGCTATCCTCTACGTTTTCGAGAAGCGGCAGCGCGAGGGTTCCCAAGTGAGCGATCTCGCGGACGTTCGTTTTGGAGCGTTCTCAGACAAGACGCGCCTCGTGCCGGTCATTTACATTTCTGTGCGGGGGTCGAACGCAACAAGACTTTATGCGACAAAGGGAACTTGAGGTTGAAGCACCGAAAGGTTTTCGGAATGGTACATTTGGCGAACGATTCCGTCCGTGGCTTTTTCGCCCCGCTTCGAGAGGCGGCTGTAACTTTGCTCGGATGTGGTGTGAACGTTTCCCTAAATACCCGCATCTAGGTGTTGTAGGCCTCCGACAATGAGGATGTCATCAGCAAAGCTGGCGAGGGTATGAAACCTGAGAGTCTTGAGCCTCATCAGGTGGTGGTCCCCAGCGATGTGGAGCATGGAGGCTATATCGTCATTGTCAGGCTCCTCATGGGTGTCAACTGCGGTGGGGCTCCACTCCTCTTCCAGTCCCCGTCTCGAGCTGATTATCAGTGTGTCTGAGTACTGAGCGCAGCTCAATGCGAGGGATGCGGTGTCAGCTTCATCACAGCTATGGTCGATGCTTCACGCGATGATACAACAGACCACATGAACGGACTTGTGATGTTTGGGCTCCAGATTGCCATGGACTCCTTTATTTTTGTAAACTCCGTCCGGACCACTGTCGCTTCCGAAGACAGAGAACGCAACGTGTAGGCAGAGAACGTATAAGTCCCTCTCAATGGCACCCCAAAGTGTGTTGGCTCTGCGAAGGAGGGCAGTGTGGATGTTTCTGAATTGCTTCCTACTATTTCCGGCGGAGGCTTGCCCTACGAGTAGGTTACAGGAGTCGAGCTTAAGAAATATGTAGGTCCTGATTAGACTGGAGATGCCAAGGCGGAATGCGTGAAGCGGGTTCATACTGAAATGGAGTGCACGTCGGGATAAGAATTGGAGTGAAAACTAGGGCATGTTCCGAGAAGAATAAAACCCTTTGCAGGGAGTAGGTGGCGAAGCCAAGTTGCGCCCGTGGGGTTCCAGCTCTTGTTTGAACCGTCTTGTCCACCAAGGCATGAGAAGGGATGTCGGCCTCCAGATGGGCACCTTTTCACTGCAGATTGGCGAAATGGGCAGATTTGAAGGTATTTCGCAACGGTGGCAGGGTTGGCTGGTTTTTGTGCCTGAGTGAGTGCCGAGAATGTCCTTCGCCTCGTGTATGTCGCAACAGTATCTGTTGGGGACCGGATTACTATTTCAGAGACGATGGGAGGCATCTGAACACGTGAACCTTACGAGGGCTTCTTCATACAGAGGCAATAGTAGAAATGATGGAGTGGAGGATAGTATGGAGGTTTTGCTGTTTGCTGCGCGACTGGTCAAAAAGGGTGCTATGATGGCCACGTCTCTATCGTCCACAGTGGAGGAGAGCTAGAAAGGAGGGTAGTCGACGACGGTTTGCCGGGAAGGTATGCAGCGTCAGTGGAATGCGGCATTTAGGGTAAGCAGAGTGACGCCCACGGGGTAGGCAAGAAGAGCACTGCTCTTAAGTATAATGGCAGATCCACCGATATCGATCTGTTCGCGACCTACAAACGAGTGGGTCCACGCTGTCCTGGTGTCCCAGAGGACTTACTCGAGCTCAATACTTATGACTTCCTCCTTAAGGCCTTGACAAACTTGCCGGTGCATGTTGGTCTCACAAGGATGTGCTGAGAGATAAATTTCGCTTTGGGGGGGGTCATAAAAATGCCTGCTGGAGCAAGGCTCTGTGGTAGCCTGCGCTGTTTGCTCTTGCAGCATGTGTATAGGGTCCCAGGACTAGGCCATCCGAAAGGACGTACCGCTGGGGCCCAACATACGAGTTGCGTGGAAGCCTTGAGTGGGACGCTCCTTCTCGACAACAGCAAGGTTGAGGAAGCGAAACTCTTTCGGTGAGGAAGTGCAGTCCGCAGAGCTCGCGACAGAAAAATTGGAATCGCTCAGCGTGGAAATGATCCCATCAATGGTGCGCAGGCCGGTAGTCCTCACCGCTTCGACGCGAGAAACTGCGACAGATTTTGTCAGGAGGTCAGTCTCACTCATCGTCGCCTCAGTATCCAAGAGACACTGGATTGGGAGCACTGGAAGTAGAGACGCCGAGGCCCGATCGGAAGGGACATTTTTATACAGGTGGATAGGAGGTTCTCGGGCGGAAAAACCGTGCAGCAAAGTTGGAAAGAGCTCGGCCGGTCGCTCTGATCGGAAGTGAGAGTGTTGCTCTTGTCTGAGAACGAAGCACGCATCGATAGATGAGTAGAAGCACTGCCGAAACTTGCGGCGCATATTTCACATTTGCAAAGAGGGCTGCAAGAGGAGGGGCTGGCGAAAGGGCTGGCAGAACACAGAGCTAAGAGGTTTTCCAAGGGTGGAGCTCCCGAGCGGTACTTACCAGGTGCAGGACGACATGTTTACTTGTAAGCACTTCTACGCCCACGAAACCTAGAATAGGTCTCGTGGACGCAGGAATGCTCACGGTGGAAGACAGGCATCCCGCTACACAAACACGCACGCTATAGGCTGTGTTTACAGAATAGTATCAAGAGTTCGCAGATGGGTACTACTGCACAACGACAACTGGCATTTAAATTGCAGGGATACTGCAATACTCATACGTGAAAGGTTTTCAAGCTTTTATAAGGTCTAGAGTACTTTCCAGGCACGGCGGCGAAAAGTAAGAACGCAGGGACCTATCGCACGTCCTATTCAAACCGCACCGATGGGTAACACCACCTCGGGAGATCCGCGACGGTACCTTGACATCAACGGAGCTTACCAAGCGACTTTTCTTTATTTTTCTGTGATGCGAAGGAGAGCATAGGTAACCAGTGCAACTTTGACTCAGTATTCGCACAGAAGTGCTAAATTTAGGCAGGATGCATGACCTATTTAGTCACTTGCGATTTCTGGGTCCAAACCGAGGTGTGGCTGGGTGCATGGTTTGCTCGGAGAATGGCAAGATATGGGGTGCGCGATGCGATGCGGGCAGTGTGGGCCGGTGGAGGTGCAGAGGGTGCGGTAGTAGGCGCGATGGTGGGGTGTGGTGATCAAGACTAGAACGGAGGCTGAGCTGGATGCGTTATGGAGTTAGAGAGTAGCCAGTCATAGGATGTACGATGCGATGCGGGAAGTGCGGATCGATGGAGGTGGAGAAGTTGAAGAATGAGGAGTGATGGCTGGGTGTGGTAATACGAGAAGTAGTGGAATCTGGGTGGGATGTGTGGCATCGCTGAAGAGCGGCACGATCTAAGGTCTACAATTCGATGTTGGGAGTGGCGGTAGGTGGAGCTGGGGATAATGAGAAAGTGGCAGTGGTGGTGGGTTGCGGTGGTGCGAACAGAAGTGGAGGCTGTGCTGGAATCATGGGGTGGTTGGACAGTAACGAGAAATGGGAGGTACGATGCGGTGTCGAGGTTAGGGTTATTTGTGCTGGTGGACGAGAATGCACACTTAAAACGGTAATCTAGCGTGATGATGGTGATGTGATTCCTTGCATATACGCTACAACGAGGGCATGTCTTGCAGTTCAGAAATCTAGTAAACTAGACCAGACGTCCACCACAAGCGATGGACATCTGGTCTAGTTTTGCCAGATTCGCTGCGCAGTAGTAGTGTCTTCGGAACTGCATAATATGTATTCCTACTTCAGTGAAACTAAGGATGGACTGCCACACGCCGCAGTGCGATACAGAATATAACCGCGCATGGAGTTCCTCACGTTGCAGTATGTCGCGCATTATAGGTGCTCTGAGACTTCCACAGGTCACAGTCTATTGGCCAGAAATACTAGACCCGGACTTCCGCCAGGTTGGTGTGGACGTCTAATCTCACTAGACCTGGAGCTGCGACATGTCTAGTGGACCACGTGTATCACTAGACCTCTTCCTGCACCTATTGGACGCCCACATCCATTTCTGGAAACACATACAGACCGGAATTTCACGTTGCTATCGCACTCAGCATGACGGAGTGGACTCGGTAATATCTCCAGAAAGCACAAGGTCCGGAAGTGTAAAGTATAATTGCTCAGTGCTAGCAGACATAGCGAGAACTCGAGGCGACACGAACTGCGTTTGAACACACAAGGAGCAAAAGATGGGTGGTCGAGACAGTACACGGTTTAAGTGTAATAAAAGGTCGAAGGATGAGTTTTTCTATGCTAGTTGTACTTTCCACCGCATGAGGGGCAATCTGTAATGTCAAGTAGACACTAATGACTATCGGGCGATGGACTTTGCCCCAACATGAGTTCAACCTTAGCGTCAGATGAGATTGACTAACCGTCGAGATAGCATGCAAATTAGATATACGTCTGGTGACTATACTGACTGTAGTACGTGTTAATTACTTCACCCCATTTTACGGTACTGAAGTAGAAGGTCCCGAACTCCGTCACACTCAAATTCTGACCACAAAGGGCGTCTAATGGGTCTCTCTGCAGCTCCGTTTTACCCAAATAGAATGCTCCAGGAGCTTCAAATCGATACAAAAAACAGTGCATGTGGGCACCTCCTTGAACGCTTAATAATTCCGGGAGAGTTGACCTCATATGAGGACAAATTTCCTATAGGCACTAAGTCCACCAAGGATAGCGTCCATTTTTTGGAAAGTCGCCCAGAGATATCAGTTTCAAAACACTGCGTTGCCCAGAGAACTAGAGTGAAGAAGATTAATTGCATGAAAATAACCCCAATTGGAAGTCACTTCTGGTGATTATAAAAAATACAAGATGTACTACAGTACAACAGATAAGAATGAGGGTTTCTTCATTGAACAGATTAATTTATATTCGAATTAAGATTGACGGAAATAAGCTAATAATACCCGCGTTTACGGAAGGCAAGGTTATTTGGGCCTGATGGGACTCGATTGCTATTGAGAAACGCGTTGCAAAGGAATGCTATTCTATGGCACTGTTGTTGAATGCTGCCAACTCACGGCTGCTAAATGCGAGCTTTGACACGTCCATACTCTACTACAAGCGCAACTTTGTGGATACATATATAACGTTACACAACAATATCGTACCCCTTTCTGCACAAAATCATGCATCATCATGTTGCCCGCATCCAACCCACTGCCCCGCAACATTCGGCCACAAACTACCCAAAGTAATCGCACCACACCCCAACTGCCAAGCGAGTAATGGAATGCATTGTTGGGCTAAATGTAACAGCTTTGCTTAGAGCCTGAGAAAAAAGATCGATACGTATGATTGGAAGCAGCATATAGAACGGTAAGGAACGCGTTAATTGTCACACAGAGAATGTGAATTACACCGCTGATAAATATCATGCACAATAGAACTAATGTAATTTGAAAGAGAGGGAATGATGAGATTGAAGTGCAGCTCGAGAGGGAGAGTTGTTATTGAAACAGTTAAGGAACGAATCAATGCAAACCATTTGATAGATGACTACAGTGCATGCTGGATGGATGCCTATCAGCATTATCGGAAGTATGCATTCGTAACCCAACCTATAG
>JAUKWC010107375.1:0-24699 GCA_032356245.1 Endocladia muricata
TAATATTTAAGACTGTAATAAGAGGGAGCGGGGAGATAAGCACATACGAAGTACTCGGAAGCGGAGGAACGCTGAAGGAGAGGTGCTTGGCGGGAAGTGGTCGTTTTTGAAATCGTGAAAAGTTGTAGGCAGGTAAAGAGAGAAGAAGCTGCGTGACTGCAGCAATGCAGACTCGTGGAGAACGCGCACATTGCTTACACAAATCCAAATAGTTTATATTTGGTATTTTGATGATGCGTAATTTGATTCACAATAGCCAATGAAAGTTTAGCAGCACCTGTTCTTACAGCCCTAGATGGTTCCCGAAAAATCGAGAAATATCTGGAAGCCACGATTGGTGCGCTGGCAATTGTTAAAAATTAAAAATCGTCTGTTCCTGCCCATGAGCCGAAATTGCACCCAAATCGCTGCGCACGGGATGTTTTAGGCAGGTTCTGCTCCTATTGCATTTTGTATAGAAGCGGGTGTTGGTAGTCGTTCCTAGAAGTTTTAGTGACCGACGTAAAATCATCAACCAACACTATCAACAATTTCTTCCGGTCCTCTACGCTTTACCTAGTGATGTCATTCATTTCACTGGTAGCATCGCGTGCTGGGGTGCGTCCATCTGCATGACCTAGCCTGGATTGCGAGTACCAGGTTACAAATGGTTCGTGAGGGCCAAAGTGCCAGAACGCGTAGTATCTGTCGGGATCGCCGTCTGTGGGCGGGAGTGCCAGGGGGTACGAAGTAGCATCTGTGCCAAGTGAGCCTGATTGCTTGGTCGTAGCAGTAGGGCGACCATTTCTTAAGTACTCGCAAGCAAGAGTCGTCCTGATTGTAGCGTACTGGATTTATTGGGCACCTTTCGCTCGATGAGCTTTGATCAAGTCGCGATAAGCCGCCGGCGCCGACGACAGTACAGCGAAGACTTTGTGCGGCGCGCCGACCAGTCACATCGCTATAAATCAAATCTCTAACTCTTTTGGTTTGTTAGTAACTATTTGTATTTTTAATTAGTTTAATTGTTATGATTCATTCGAACTTGAGCCAGTATTCCGTCTGGACTCAATATTTAGAGTCGGTACCAGTTACCGGCATCGACGGTAGACTTAGTATGTATACTAGTTGTAGCAGTAAGTCCGCATGTAGAATACCCCGCCATCATTGTGGTGGCTTACTCTTAGTGGGTCTGACGAGCTCCATTCCTTCTTCGAGTTACCTGCCCACGCTCCTCCGCGGTCGACTGCATGCGATCGAGTCAAAAGCCATTCGGCTCGCGCGCATGGTCGCGGTCGTCCCCTCCGCAGGGCCTAGCAAACCCTTCTTCGGATGCAATTTTCATTTCCAAGTTGCGACACGACGACAGACGTCAACAGATGACGCCTGTATTGCAGACACAAGAGCACCTTCTTTCGTCGTGATTAGCACCCGCAACGTCGGAGGACTCCTCCTCGTCGGCTCCTTCGTCCCTCGGGCTTTACCACCCTAAGCTCAGAGGTTTCTTTCTCCCGGTAGCTATCGAGCGCTTGCGACCAGCATGGCCCGTACGGCTCTGTTTTGAGCGCACTCTCATCTTCCGACGGAAGCTTTCCTACCTTCTGATCGGACGAACGGTCCTTTGTGCTCGATCTCTGATCAGCTGCCTACTTGGTCAACAGTCGAGAATTCTGAGGATTTTGAGTATAACCGTCATAAGCGACTGCGTCGCACGCCCGAGACCGATTGCGCATACCCACGCGCGACAGAGCACACCGAAGAGCGACTATGATACCACCACCGACAGTTGTCGATCCGTTCGAGGACTATTGCAGTCCCGGGCCGGCGATTACCCCGTATCCCCGGAGAAGTCTCCCCTACTTCCTTTGCGCCAACCAGAGAATATTGAGTACCACTCACCCCTACCACGCCACCATTGGCCAAGTGGTCCCTGTCAGACACCTGGTGTC
The DNA here is from genome assembly GCA_032356245.1 of Endocladia muricata. Taxonomy (NCBI): domain Eukaryota; phylum Rhodophyta; class Florideophyceae; order Gigartinales; family Endocladiaceae; genus Endocladia; species Endocladia muricata. Next base: position 1,929 of record JAUKWC010107375.1, read on the forward strand.
CCGAGAGCCAAGCTTTGCAGGCTGCCAAGGCCGAGGAATCCAATTCCGGGCAGCAGCATATGCACACCCTCTGGAGCTGCACTAGGGGAGTGTGCTACATTGTTTGGTCTCCTGTCCTAGAAATTGAATAATACTCATAGCTTAGCTCGACTAATGTATTCACGAAGCGGTGGTTCAGAAGGACCTCGTTTCCAAAACCAGAACTCCCGTGGCAATGCCCCAGCTAGGCACTTCCGAGTAGCCAGAGCATCAGCTATACCAGAACAACCTGCAGTCCCAGCAGGGCCCGCTGTAAGCCATCAGCCACGCTCAGATAACCTGGCCAATCGGCCCGATGTGGACGATATTCGTCGGCTGGTGGTTGCGGAAACGACGCAATTATGCGCAGCCGTGGTGACGCATCACCTTAATGACCATATTCGCGAGGGGCAGCAGAGCACGGATGGTCAGATCGAAGAAGGCATTCGATCCCTGGGAGCCAGAGTGGCTGATTCCTTGGAGATAAATCTCCGTGAGTCGCTGGAGCGCGACATGCAGAACAAATTCCGAGGGATAGAGCTAGAGGTGATACACTCCGGTCCTCGTAGTACAGTAACTGAACTGAGAGCACGGGTCCAGGAGCTAAATACCACACTGTCTTGCACACTGGTGGAGGCTAACCTCCTGCGGAGTGCAGTAGACCTCCTTGTTTCACATAAAAATAAGGACGCCAAGTCCGACACCAACCCTATCGCTCGACGCCGGACTGGAGCTAGCAGTCATTCTTCTCGGAAGAGAGTTGGCTCCGAACACTACCAAGAGAGTGAAGACTATTTTCCATCGAGCAGTGGCAATGATATCTCCAGCTCGAGTTCCTCTCGCGAGGACGACTTGCACTATCGTCATGAAAACAAAGGTCGAGGAAACAAGGCCACTTTGGCCGAACTCAATGCGAGCAACTCTCGATTCAGGAAAGTACTTCACTACAAGACGTATGGTCTCAATAATCGCAATGGCCGAACCGGATCTCGTGTGCGGAGACACGTTGGTTCCTTCAGGAAGCGATTCGCCGCGACTCTTCATTTTCGTGTTGATGGGTCGGACCCCATCAGTGTCCGAGCTTTCTGGCAGCATAAAAGAACGCCGCAGACTCGAGCGAAGTCTCCGAAGGAACCGCGTTCTAATTACTGAGTGCATTCGTCGAAGGGAAGGCACAACTTCCCTATATAGCAGCTCAGTATTACGATGCAGTGGATAAGGACAGCGATGGAAGTATCAAGTCATGGACGGACGCAGTAAAGTGGTTGCTGCGCACTTTTGCAAAGGATGAGTACATCCGTGAGACCATATCAGAGATACGCGCCACCCGCCAACTTCAGAATGAAGGCGAGATGGAATTCGGAGACCGTCTCTTTCTCAAGTACGGTAGGCTGGGAGGAGTCTACTCGCAAGAGGACCAGGCAGTCGAAAACATTGAGGGTCTGCACAACGGCACCGTTGCCAGTGTTGATCGTGACAGACAACTCAGCCCACGGAGGTTTAGGACACTCCGACATGTGATTCGGTTAGCCGACTCCCACAGACGGACCGCTCGAGCCCGCGAAAAGGCAAGTAAGCCTCATCTACGTGTCACAGCACGACAGATAGAGGGAAGGCCACGACAAGGGTCGGTCATGACTGTGACCCACACGAAGTCAGAATCCTATCAGGTTGGGTCGTCTAACGACTGTGGAAGGTACGGCGGCAACCCCATCATGGCTGTCGAGGAAATGGAAGGAACCGACGCGCCGCTGTGTAAATCGAGCTTCGAGTGGCCCCCGGCAGTGGAGAGCGAGCGAAATCACGAGATCTGGACCGTAGTCCCCAACACCCATGACTGGCTGCCGCCTTATGGAAGGCCGCAACGGCCGGAGTGAATGGCAAAACAGCCCACCTTTACAGGAGCACGGCTCCAAGGAAGTGACGGTCAATGGTGCTTTTCCTGTGCCGACTCCGATCACTATATCCCAGACTATCCATCAATGACAGAAGAGATGTAAGCAATAGCACGGGAGAAAATCTTGGAGAAATCTCCTGAACAACGACAGAGGTTATCTTCTTATACATACCTCTTAGCGGGCATACCCACTCGAAATACTGGAGAAGGGATCCGACTGAGACGAGTGGGGTTCACAACCAATCGACGGAGTCCTTCTGCCAATGCGCGCGCAGCCCGCAGACCCCTGGACAAGGTTCGGAAGAACAGGGCCCAGGGAAAAGGATTGCGGGGCTGACCACCCCAAAATCCGGTTGTCGTACTACACTGCAACATGCGGGAGATAGCTCCGACACAGCGAACGTTGCTCGAAAAACCCTGAAAGAGACCACATGGTCTGCGAAAATGGATGCCCGCGGCGGAGTATAAATTGAGTCCAGTACTCAGACTCAGAATGCATAACTACAAACTCCAAGCATCTGTAGGGCCGAGGGCCCATGGTCTCAAATGGATGGTACCCATCCTAGACACAGGAGCTGGCCCCAACAATGTCAGGGCATCGACTCTCCCCGCGGACGTCCTCCAGCACGTGGACACCAGTCACCCCCTCGCGAATTTCTTCGACGCGCATGGGAAGTCCTTACGATTGTCTGGGACACTTTCACTTACTGTCCAAGTCGGAACTTACCGGGGTTGGACCACATTCGTGGTGTGCGAACACCTACCAGTGGAGGCATTTTTGGGTTGCGAGTTCATGGAGAAGCACGTACAGGCAATCCTCACGCAAGACGTAGTCCTAGTCCTCAAAGACCAGTCCCAGGTACCACTGACCAGAGGTGAGATGGCAGCGAAGGAAGACATCCTCTCCGAAGGATAGACAACAGCCTCATATATGGATGGTAAGATTCGAACGACCAAAGAGGCTACAATACTTTCCAAGTCAGAGGCACTCGTGCAAGTACGCTGTCGACAAGAAAGGTAACTATTTCTTGAGCCAGACAACCGTCTCTATGAAAAGTGCCGAGCGCTGTTGAAGAATGGAAAACCGAACGTCGGTCGGAATGTTTCGTTCGCGGTCAGGGTCGCAAACTTTGGGCGCACACATTACTTACTACAAAAAGGAGAGGTCATAGGGTATGCAGTATCACAGAACAGCGCCCGAATTGTCGCGCTACAGTTGTACGCGATTGGGGAGGCGTCATCCGCCACTCCGGAGAAACCTCAAGTTGGTTTAACTACTGTAGTCAGTGAGACCCAAACATTAGATGACCTCAACTTAGCTCATATGGAGACCGAGATGCAATATCGAGTGCGAGCAATGCTCGGCAAGTTTGCCACAATGTGGGATGGCACCCTTCGAGAGGAAAAGAGTCCACCCCATCTGATCAAATTGATCCTACGCCCGGACCCTGTTCGAACGCACCGGTATAGAGCTGGGCAGCAGACTAGCAAGGCTGAAGAGGCCCTGAACGAATAAATGCTCAAATCAAAGGTCATAGAACTTGCAATATCGGAATGGGCGAGCCCAGTAGTTTTGATACCAAAAAGCGACGGAAGCCGACGCTTCTGCGTCGACTATCGGAAATTAAATTCCTTTACGGTGAAAGACAGCTAACCGCTTTCGTGGATGGATGAACGTCTTGATTCGGTGGGCGATGCCCAAATATTCTCGACAGTGGACTACAAAACTGACTTTTGATAGATCCCAGTCCCAGCAGAAAATCAGGATGAGACCACCTTCACTTCTCATTCCGGAACTTACCGCCTTGTGCACATGCCCTTCGAACTTTGCAACGCATCAGCAGCGTTCCAACGCACCGGCAACGTTCCAACGCAGAGTGTACATACTCTTTTCGGGACTCAGGCGGAAATCCTGTCGCGTATTTCTAGACGAGATCATCGTCTTCTCTCGGTCAGTAGACCAACATTGCAAGGACGTTGAGTATATTCTCAGAATATTTCAACAAGCAGGAATGATACTGAAGCTCAAGGAATGTAGGTTCTTCTTACAGTCGGTCCACTGTTTAAGACATGTCATCCGTCCTAGACTCGTAGAAGTCGCTCAGAATAATGTTTCTGCAAGAAGGGAGTCAAAGCCTCCGGAGAATCAGAGACAGCTGCGTTCTTTTCTGGGAATGTGCAACGTGTAGAGGCGATTTGTCGAGAACTTCTTGAAAATAGCGGGTCCGCTTATGCCCCTCACTACCAAAGAATTCTCATTCCAGTTACCGAAGTTCAATGAGCAGCAGCTCACCGCTTTCCGTCTGCTTAAGAACGTTCTCACGTCTGCACCAGTCCTCAGGCTCCTTCGCGAGGGACGGCCTCATACTGTCTACAACGACAGCACCGAATATCCAATCGATTGTGCTATGCTCCAAGAACACGATAACAGTGTGCGACACCCGGTCGGGTACTGGAGTAGAACTCTGCCCCCCGCCGAGAAGAATTATTCCGGGTCTGAAAAGGAATGTCTCGCCATAGTGTGGTCGTTGACCATTCTCAGACACTATTTCGAGAGAACCCATTTGACAGCCTACACGGACCATTAGTCTTGGAATTAAATACTAAATCTGAGCGAGGCTCAAGGAATACTCGCGCGTTGGCGCCTACTTCTAGCCGAGTTTGATTGTGAAGTCAAGTACAACAAGGGTATGAAGAAGAACCTCGCAGACGCTGTGTCAAGTTTACACACCAACCGCGAGACAAGCCTGATCCATTCGAGGGAGATTCTCTGTCTCACAATAGACTTTGAGTGTGAGGACAACTTCCTCGATAATACCAAAAGCGGTACCGGCGAAGGGGCTGTGCTAGACATCCCGAAGCTCTCGGCCGTCTCATTGGAAGAGCTAATCCTGAAACAGGAGCGCGCCTCCTTTTGCGAAAAGAAACCAGCAGAGCTCGATGGCGATTCACCTCCGCCCTTCACTCAAGACGACTATGGTCTGCTAATAAGAGTATCAAATCTCAATGGAACACATCAGGTAGTGGTGTCAGTCTCGATACAGGAGCGTATAATGCATCTCCACCATTACCCGACTCATGCGAGCCACCCTGGGGGTCGAAGAATGTATCAAACCCTCAGAAGAAACACCGACTGGCCGAGGATGAGCCTCAACGTATACGAAGCGGTACGAAAATGTACGAGCTGCGCTTGAGAAAATATGAAGCTCTTGAGACATGCGTCAAAGATGAAACTATTTGAGGCGATTGCGCCGTTAGAACCTATCGCAATTAAGATATGGGGCCGCTACCCCGAATATCTCGCGGATTCAATCATATTATGGGCATATGTGACTGCTACTCCAAGCTGATGCGCTGTGCCCCATGCGGAACCCGAACGCGACAAGCATCGCAACTGCTTTTTGCAAGCACTGGGCTTTCGTTTACGGCCCGCCGGTGTCGCTGTTATCAGACAACTCAGGGGAGTTCAACTCCAAGTTTTCGCAAGCGGTTTGTAAAGCCATGCACGTGAAGAACGTGTACACCACTGCCAACCATCCTCAGACCAATGGTCAGGTGCAGCGGTTCAACAGGACAATAGCGTCCTCACTTCGACATTATATCCCTGAACATCAACGTGATTGGGATCCATACGTTGACATGCTTACATATGGGTATAACACCCAGATCCATAGAGTCAAAAGCTACTCTCCGTATGAGCTTGCACTGTCTCGGGTCCCTCAGACAGTCAGCATTGAGCGATGTGCGACGATGGACCGTTTGCCCCTGGCACAGTACAAGGAAGAGTTTCTCCGACATATGAACATGTTGTTCAAGCACACGACCCATGCATCCTCACGAGCACGAGCGCGGTAGAAAAAAGGACTTTGGCAAACGCGTCAAACCAAGAAAACCCCCTACGATGGGGAGCTATCTGCATCTGTGACGCCACATGCCTCGAGGAAGAACGAGAGGTAATAGCCCCCAACAGCGGGTCGAAGAACCGTACAAGGTACTGGATGTCTTCTCCGATAGCAACAATATCGTCATTGACAAGCAAGGCATGGAAGAACGAGTGTCAACGGATCACATCGTCCGAGCGCCTGAAATTAAGTGCCGATGTTTGAGCCCCACCAACGTTCTTAGAGGGACTGCAGAAGGCCCTCCACCTGAGCATATGCCTCATAATAAAATCGCACAGTCGAAACAAAACTTGCAGACCGAGGACGAGGAATACTCGCAGGCCCACGGAAATACAAACTCCCGACGCCAATATAGATTCGAAGGGATTGTCGGATACGACAACGAGTCCAACGGGAAAATCTTTTTCCAAATCCGATGGATGGGCTACAGCACAGAAGAGGACAAACTGGAGCCGCCACTCCATCTCCCACGGAAAGCTATACTCTGGTACTGTCGAGCGAACGTATTGGAACCCTCCTCCCCGCGGAAGGAGCAACGCACTTCCAATACTCAGAGGAAACTCTTACGAGGACGCTCACCTCTTCGGAGGGGAGTGCATTGGATGGCGTGCTTAACTTCAGCTAATGGATGCAGCGTGTGAGGTAGGCTCCGAAACGTTTGGGCGATGGATTATTGACTACATAGAAAGCTCTGTTGGAATACGAAAAGTTACATAACAGTAGGTCAGCAATTCTCACAAATTACAATGACAAAATTACCAGATGGAGGCATGCCGTCAACAAGACCTGAACCCACTCCGTGCTATTGAGTCAGAATTCAGAGGGTCGAGGGAATTAGACGAGGTGAATGTGGACTACAGTAGTCGGATTGTGAATGGGTGAGCCCCCAGCTCAGAGTGATGCGCCTGACGGCGAAGGAACGAGACTCCGTGACAAACAAAGGCCTGACATTTAAGCCTTGTAGAGAAACCTCACAAACTCAACATGATTCTGCCAACACTATGAAATAGCATAGCTTTGACTACCTACCAGAGCCTGACTCTTCCTCGATATAATCTAAAGCAGGACCAGTATTGTTCAGTGGACTCGCAGGCACGCTGTTTGCAGCAGGAACGTCAGGTTCCGCGACCAGAGCAAGGTCAGGGGCGTGTGAGACCGGCAGATCTGGCACCAAGCGACCCATCAGTGCTTCTGAACTTGTCATGCCAGCACTCTCGAGGATGTAGGCAATTGAATTTGACCGCGAAGAGGTGCCGGCCGACGACGGCTTTGCCCGAGACCTTTCCAGGAATAAGACAACACTCAGACTCAGACATGTGGTCACGCCTGCACGACAACGACATGTGGAATTTACTCCGACCACAACATGCGCGCCTGAGTCTTGGCTGATGAAGCGATGCTTTCGCGGATGGTCCGAAAGGACTCCAAGTTCAGACCTACCAGGGTCCTTATGGGGTACGTAGTACCTCGAGGGCAGGTGTAGACAACACTCCTCTGCGGCAAAGACAATCCAGTCTCCGCTTCTATATACCGGATTCATATGACCGCTGACGACAGTGGTCGCACCTCCGCTCATCGGACACTGCAGCGTCCTTGGATACTCCCGAATAACTCCATCTTTTGGAATGTTGTCCCACGTAACTGAGTCCACATACTCAAGCAACGCCAGCAGAGAACTTCACAAGGTTTCCTCACGACTCTTGAGAACCAAATCAGAGAAACCTCTCCTCCTGCGCAAGGCACGGATATTCTGCCGCACCGGCATAGGAAGTCACTACAGCCGACCGGCAAGCGCCTAGTAAAAGGGATGAATGGCGCAGGACAGGGCCCACTGCGAACGAAGAATCAGGTCCGAGAGCCTGGAATAGGAACAATCCGCTGCGCGATGATCTGACTCCACGTAAGTCAGCAAGGACGGAGTAGAAATGAAAAAAACCATACGGAACATTCACTTCCAGGCACCAGCTCGGCAGGGATTGAAACCGTCCGCGCACAGTGGTCTTGCCTATGAGAAGAACTTCTACGTTCTGCGCGGAGATGAGGCTCTTGGACTGATGCGGGCGGAATCTCTCCATGCGCCGCCATGTCAGAGGGAAGTGGGTTTCCAATTCGGCATTGAGGCCTCGGGGGGTACGGGAAAACCCCAAGAAGGAGCCATCTCCAGTTGTTAACAACAGCCGCTGGACCAAATCGTCCCCATGTACATCGAAGTGCACGGCTGTGGGAGCCCACAAGTCTCCGCCGAACGGATCGTCGTGATCCTCGAAGCATGAAAGGGCTAGAGCAGTACTCGGAAGATGAAACTCCCACGGCACACCGCCGTAGACGCAGAGTGTCTCAAACTTTCCAATAACTCTGGGAGATACCCCTGGCAACTCAGACAATCGCGTCTGATCAACGACTGAGCTTAACTCATAAAAGTGAGTCCACCGAGAAAACGGACGAACTCAAGCTCCAGGTCAGACCGACCGTACGCGACGTCCATATTTACAGGAGTGTACTCAGTAACTCGCATTATAGCGTAGCTCAAACGGGCAAACTGCTTCACGGCGAAGGCAGTTAAACGCACCTTGCCTTAGTGCTGCAAGTCTTAAACTCGAAGGTCACGGTACTCCTTCTAGTCAGAGGTGGAAAGCACCGCGGCGTCGACGAAGTTCTCGACGTATCGAGAAGTAAACTCGCGCTCATCCATTCGAGAAATCGAGCCCACAATCACCGGGGTTAGCCACTTATGCAGCGTATACACGCCTTTCCAGTCCTGACCCCTGTGACGGCCTCTGCGAGAAGCCTCGATTTGCATCGGCTGGAAACCCTCCAAGATCATTCTCGCTTCCGCGCACCACACTGCAAACGTATCGAAGGGAGCAGACTCCCGTGGTGCTCCGGCAGCAGCAACCGTGACTGGCCTGACTTCGTCATCATCGCTAGAGGCTGAACCTATCCACGGCGGCTCTACGGTAGTCGAGTCCAAGTGTCTCGCATACGGAGCATTGCTCCTGCCCCCGGCGCCATCAGCCGCGCGCATCATGCGCAAACGCGGAGTTAGGGACGAATCGTCCAACTTCTCAAGCGCAGCTCGGAAGCTAAAGCACCAGGCGTTACCAGCGCACACCCCTAGGGACAGAAAAGGGACAACAGTACGAGCAGTAACCCGCGCGGAAATTAGCGCATGCGCACAGGCCATGGAAAGGAATAATGGTAGCGAATCTGACTCGGAGAGCGCGACAGAAACTGACTCTAAAGTCCCCTACGAACTATAGCTTGCGGGACGAAAACCTCTGCAGAGGGGGGTCGTGTAGCGAACTGGATTTCTGGGACACCTTTCGCCCACTGAGATTTGCTCAAATCGCGATAAGCCGCCGGCGCCGACTAAAGTGCAACGAAGACATTGCGCGGCGCGCCGACCAGTCGCATTGCTACAAATCAAACCTCTAACTCTTTTAATTTATTACAAACTATTTGTACTTTTGATTACTTTGATCATTACGATTTCTCCGAACTTGAGCCAGAATTACGTCTGGACCCAATTATACGACTGTATTTGTCAACATTTAGAGTCGGCCCCAATTACTGGCACCGACGGAGACTTAGTATGTATACTAGTTGTAGCACTAAGTCCGCATGTATAATACCGTGCCAGCGTTGTGGTGGCTTACTCTTCGTGGGTTTGACGAGCTCCATTCCTTCTTCGGTTTACCTGCCCATGCTCCCTCGCCGTCGAACGCATGCGACCAGGTCCAAAGCCACGCGGTTCGCGCGCACGGACACGGTCTTCCCCTTTGCAGAGCCTAGCCAACCCTTCTTCGGGCGCAATTCTCCTTTCCAAGTTGCGACACGCCGACAGACGTCAACCCACGACATCTGTAGCGCGGACACGGGAGCACCCTCTATCTCCGTGGTTAAAGCCCCGAACGTGGGAGAACTCCTCCTTGTCGGCCCTTACGTTCCTCGGGATTTACGACCCTGAGCTCAGAGGTTTCTTTCTCCATGCACCTATCGAAGGGTTGCGACCAGCATGGGCCGTACGGGTGTACTTTGGGCGCACTCCCATCTTCCGAAGGAAGCTTTTCTACCTTCCGATCAGACAAACAGTCTTATGTGTTTGACCTCCGACCAGCTGCCAACTTGCTCAACAGTCGAGAACTCTGACGATTTTGAGTATGACCCTCATGAGTGACTGCGCCGCACGCCCGAGACCGATCGCGTATACTCACATCAGACGGAGCACGCCCGAGAGCGATTCGGACACAACCGCCGACGGTTGTCGATCCGTTTGAGGACTACTGCAGTCCCGGACCCTCGATTACCCCGTATCCCCGGAGAAGTCTCCCATACTTCTTTTGTGCCAAGCACAGAATATTGAGTACCACTCACCCCTACCATGCCACCATTGGCGAAATGGTCGGCGTTAAACAGTCAGTCTCCCGAAAACCAAACTCTGTCGGCTGCCGAGGCCAAGAAATCCAATTTTGAGCAGCAGCTTGTGCACCCCCCCCCCGGACCTCCACTACTGCAGTTTCCTACACTGATTTCCGTCTGTTACGCAACGTGTCTTTTGCGATCTCGTTTGGAAATGCATGTTTGGTAGGCAGGCCTACTGGGTCACGCGTTCAAAATTCACGTTCATTCGGGGCAGATAGGGAGTTTCATCGGATTGGTAGCCCTCAGCCTAGGTGAGAGGCAACGGAGCTGCCCTCAATCGCCGCGCTCCAAGCTGACCTGCCAAGCTCGTGAACGTCGTTCTATACGGTAAAGACACGGTAGGACCTGCGTAGTTAGGCTGGTGAGGATATCGCGAGCAGACGCAGGTTTTACCGGATCTTTCGAGTGTAGGATCTGGATAGAGCTGCAGTACATCGTGCGATCTATCCAAAGGTCGGCCATCCCTCGCCAAGCTACGAATCTGTGGGCGTACGAGACGCACAGGGATAGAGACAAGCACAAGATCAATATTCAAGGTGCCCGAGTTAATCAAGCCTAATAAACCCAAGGGCTTCACCGGTAGAAGGAGTCAGCTGGCTGCAGAGACAAGGCTATTCCAGATGCGTCAGTCCCTCGCCATGGCGCCGATGAGCAACTCGGGCATAGCCATTGGTATTCGTGTCAAAGTGACATTTGTGGCATCATTTCTTAGACAGACGGTAGCAAACTGGTCACTCCTCAAGCAGAGGTGTGGTCGTACGCCAGTGACTTCCGGTGAGTCTACGGCAGCTGTGGGCATCGAGTCCATACGGCAAGATAGCGCCAAACCATGAAGAGACAAAATACGCAAGCTGGTTCAGCGAAAATATGTTTCTTCCTATCTGTCTGAGTTTAGGGACATCTGCCTAGCCATGACACGAATGTTGGAAGAAGAAAAGCTACACAGAATCGTCTCTGGTCTCAAACCGTTGATCAAGCTTCAGGTTCTCAAGAGTGGGCCTACTACCCTCGATGAGGCCTCCAGAACGTGATGTTGACCGTTCTCTGTTTTGATCCAGCATGTACTCTTTGATGGGATATGATCAGAGTGGGCCTAGCTCGGGCTATCCGCAACCTATGCAAATTGGCAGTATTGAAGGCAGACTGACAAGTGATTACGAGAGAGCCCATCGTTTGGTGAATAATGCTTGTTTCTCACGTGATAAGGTTGGTTGCCATTTCTTCGAGCACGAGCACAAGGCCAGTTGAGGTGGAGAAAAAGAATAAAGTTTCAATAACGTTGGTGCCGGCGGTGTGGACTCCAATGCTAGTTGTGGAAACTAGTAGGTAGAAAGGAGCGCACTTAGGTTGGGCCTGAGACGATCATCCAAGAGGCATTTCCAAATGAATTGAGGCAGCTCCGCGAGGAGATAAGTGAGGTAAGGTGGCCAGTGAAGCAAGCCCGAGATAGCTCAACGCTATTGTCTCGAGGTACCAGTATACCTCATGTAGAAAAACAGTGAGGGGGGACTGATGATCCTACTATTATTGCGAAAATTAGTTCTACGAATCGAGGTCATGTTGGCTTCACCCTCAAAAATGATATCCCTACTGAAGACTTCCTGGTTTTGAATGATGAGCATAATGAAGCTAAAGCCAGACTTTTCAAGGATGAGGGTTGTAATACGAACGTATTATCGCATGAGTTTGTTACGAGACATGAAGGGGTCTTTGAAACGATGAATAAGAAGTGTGTTGTCCACCACTCTAGCACGAAAACCAATGATCAAGCCTCCCAATAAATCTCAACGGAAGACCTTGTCTCGGACCCCATTCATATACATCGAATTGGCCCATCGCAAGTTGCCGATACGGTGCTTTGTAGAGAATGCAGTGCCATATTGCCCATAACACTGGCCCAAACTACGTCAGCCAGGTTGTGAACGTATGAGGAAACGCTTTACGTTTGTAGAGCATGTAATTGCGTGGCGAAGAGGTTGAAGTCACAAACCGCGATGTCAACAAGTTCAGACGGCTACCAAGTCGTAGAGAGCCGAGGGGTTCCTTTGAGGTGTTCGAGCTAGTGGAGGCAAACAACGAACAAGCTGCAGGCTGTAATAAGTACAAGAAAAATATGTATGAAGGCCAAGATAAAAAACTGCAGAAGATCCTGCTCAAGTATAACGACGTATTCCGAGGTAAACCATCCGATCGTCTACCGCCGCAGGGCCCTGTTGATCAAGAGATCGAATTCAGAAACAATGCGACGCCACCACTCCGACCACTGTTCCAGCCTTCACCGGCTGCGTTGAAGGCCGTAAAAGTTTATGTAAAGGAGATGCTGAAGAAAGGAAAGATTAGACAGAGTAAATCACGCTATGGTGCTTCGCTATTCTTCGCCAAGCACAAAGAGTAACCGTTACGAGGTGTCGTTGAATATCGAGCACCTAATCGAATCAGAATAGGAATCACCGCACCTCTTGCAAGAGGCAATGAACCGTTTGATCGACTTGCGAAAGCTCAGCTCTTTTCGAAACTTAACCTGGAGACTGGCTTTCATCAGCTCTGAGATAAGCAACGAGATATTGAGAAGACGGCATATAACACGGCGTACGGTCAGTTCGAATACTTAACGATGCAAATCGGACTGTGCGACGTACTTGCTACCTTCCAATCACTTATGGACCGCATTTTTCGTGACCGTCTGGACGTGTTTCTGGTAGTATACATAGATAATTTGCTCCCATCTAGTGACGATGAGCAGTCGCATCTCAACCACGTCGAAACGGTACCATTTCGATCCCGAGATCACAACCTCTACGTATCTCCAAAGAAATGTGAGTGTTTGGAGTCAGAAATGACCTTTCCTGGTCTTATCGTCCGGAAAGAGGGATCTTTTTGAGAACTATGAGAACGTCAATGTGCTGAGAACATGGACACGGCTACAAACGTTGACCGACCTCCAGAGTCTCCTGGGCTTGATACAACTCCTTCGACGATTTATCGAGGACTTCTCCGAAGGAGCGGCTCAACTCACGAACCTGACCAAGAAGGACCAGGGTATCCACCAATTGAATGAAGGTTGTGACGAGGCTTTCGAATCATTGAACAGGTTCATCACAAGTCCACCAATACTACTCGCCCCCGACTGTAAGAAGCCGTTCCGTGGGCATATCGATACGTCTCAATTAGCAGTTAGAGAAACTTTGACCCGACTAGATGAAACTGGGAGTGATCATGTGATTGCCGTCTTCTCGAAGAAGTTGTCGCCGGCGAAGGAAGACTATGCCGCTATTGACAGAGGATTGTAGGTCTCATTCACTTCTTGCAAAGATTCAGATGCTACCTCGCGGGCATACAGTTTGGGATTTTCCAGGATGACGAGGTGGTATTGCACTTTTTCACAAAGGCGAAGCTTAGCAGAAGGGAAGCACGTTGGATCGAGACATTGGGCAATTTCAGAATCTTTTCAATTACGTTGAAACCTGGAAAGCTTCGCCTACTGTGTGATGCCTTGTCCAGAGCCCGGCAATTGACTTCCGTGAAACATGCCTCTACGACCACTTGCAACCCCTTGAAAATTCCATATCTCGACATAAAGGCCATATACCATCGTCGGTGAGTATGAAAGTGACCGGCTCTTTGGACTCATCCGACGGGGTTTGAATGGGGAGCAACCCGAGAGCAAATTGAAAAGAAAGCAAACCGAGATGTTTTTGCCATTGCTCGCATTTGATGGTACCTGTCTACAGTATCGCGGAAAGCTGTATATCTCAAGGCTATTAGTTTCCTCTATACTACAAATGGCACACGACTCAAATATTGCTGGCCGCATCGGATTCTCCAAGACGGTTCAAAGACTCGAAAACTTTCAACGGATATACAAGAACAGAACGTCACACGGTACGTCCGAGGCTGCATGACTTGTCAGCAGAAAAAGGATTATGGAGGCCAGAAGTTAACAGAGCTACGTCTCTTGAGATACCAACGAGGAAATGAGGATTGGTCGGAACGGGTTTGATCGTGACCTTGCTAAGGATAAAAAGTGGCTATGACAGTATTACGACTTGGGTTCACAGCTTGACGAGGAAGGATCATTTGATACCTTCTCATGTCAATGATACTGCTGTAGACTGCGCCAACTCTTTCTTCTAAAATCCGTTCAAGCTTCATGGTATAACGCACGGTACTATGTCCGGCCGTGGTGCCAATTTACTTCCAGGTTCTGGAATAGACTGACGAGTATCTGCAGGGTCAAGCTCAAGATGTATTCAAATCGCCATCCCGAAACAGATGGAGCGTCTAAAGTAATGAACCGCAGGGTAAAAAACTGCTTCCCTTGCTACTTCTGATACCAACAGAATAACTAGGACGGGCATTTTACATCCGCGGAGTTTGTGTACAGCTCTGCAGTCAGCAAGGACTTTCAGATGTCTCCCTTAGAAGTTGATCACGAATGGACTTCACGATCGCTATTGAACCTTTTGACAAGGACCGAACGCTCTGTGGAGACTCCTTACGGGTTCAAGAAGAGACTCAAGATATCACTAGAAGACACACAGTTTGCCCGGAGAGTGGCAACGAGTCGACAGAGTGCACAGTTTTTTCGGAAGTACAGGTCTCCTTCGTCCAAAGTTGGTGGAAAGCTGTGAATTAACAAGTCATTGTTGACGGACGCATACTCGAGGTCTCAACCATCAGATAAGCTCACTGCAAAATGTAATGGGCGCTTCACGATAAGTGAACTCGTTGGAAAGAATGCTGTGAGATTGGACCCACCGAGCTACTTTCGCATTCATCCAGTCGTGCGGGTCTCACAAACTACTCAGTTTCGTGAGCGGGCTAGTGAGATCTCAATGCCAGCTCCGCCGAGACCTGACCAAATACCGGCCGTTGCATAAGAGGAATATGAGGTGGAAGCCATCGTTGACTACCCTAAGCGAGGAATTGGGTTCCAGTGGTTCGCGAAGAAGAGAGGTGCATCGGACCATGATGCTGAATGGCAACCGACAAGAGATTTTGTCAATGAGGATGGCACGATCACCAAGGCTTCTAACAACCATATCAGTGAGAAGAATGTATCGCCTCATCTTCACTAAAGCCGACAAGGGCGCCAATAGGGAGCGGTAGGAATAGTACAGCGATGCACACTCGTTGAGAACGCGCACATTACTTACACATGTGCAAATAGTCTATATTTCGTATTTCGATGTTGCAAAATGTGGGTCAGAATAGCCAATAAAAGTTTAGCCGCACATGTGTTTAGAGCCCTCGATGATTCCAGAAAAATTGAGAACTATCTAGAAGCCGTGGTTGGTGCGCTGGCAATTGTTACAAACCAGAAATCGGTTGTTCCTGCCCAAATGAGCCGAAACTGCACCTAAATCACTGTGCATGGGATGTTTTCGGCCGGTTTTGCTCCCAATTCATTTTCTCTATAGTATGAACGGGCTTCGTAAGTCGTTCTTAGCACTCTTGGTGTTCGAATGAAAATCACTAGCCAGCATTATGAACTATCAGTTGAACTATTGCTATAGACCTTCCCTAGCCCAGTCATTCGTTTCAGATATCTGCGTGTGTACTTGAATTCCGAGTATGACGGTAGGTCATGACAGTGGGAGTGTAGTAGCACTTGGTTGGGCACACCATGTGCAACATGTGCTCAATCAAGTCTGATCGATGGCGGCGGCCGAGGTGAACGTCTGAATATGAAACCAAGCGTGGAGAATAGAGGTGATAATCATAATTCTAGTACCCGCGGTAGTACCAGACTTGAGGGAGGTCTCATGATTTTACTCCAAGCAATGCATGACATCATCTGACTCAAATTGAAGCCCATTAGCACAATACCACACTGTCGACAAAACATAGGAAGACCTGCAAACATACTGATTATATCGTACCACGCATTATAACGAACCAACTATTGCTACTATTACCTTGTTCTATAGGTATATAAAATGCTTCCTTCTATCGTTTGAACTGATACTGCTTTCTCGTCTTTGTCACAGATGTGCGCAACTATACATGTTTGCATTAATCAGACCTCAGGCTCTGAGATTCTGCACGATGGTACATATATTTGTTAAATTGCAAACGTCTTGAGTCTCTCTCATTCTTATAACGCTTACAGTCTTGTGAAATGGGCCGCAAGAATCCCTGATTCAGCTGACAGCTTTCGACGTTCTGCGAACCATCGTACGGATCGTGTAGAAATGTCGTTATATGAGGAGGCTGATTTAAACTGTGGGATAGATGAATACATTTGTACATTACTAGTTATCTCGAAGTGCATGACCGTAAGTGTAGGTGTCTCTGAGTTCCGTTTGCTCTATCTCCGGAGGGTGCATGACTGTACAAATACTTTTTGGACAGAGGTTCTCTTCAATAGCAGTCACTCACATCTTATCAAGTGGTTTCATTTTTTAAGTCTCGACGTCAGTTGGCTTTAGTAATATCCAATAAGTCCTAACTTTCAGGTAGCTATGCACGTCTGCCTTCTTGGTAAAAAGTGCTGTATTATTTTCAAGCTGTTTGTCCCAATACCTGACAGCGTGACCTGCAAACAAAGAACTCTGTCTAGTACCTACTTTAACGCGTTATCGGTTCATCTAGGGCAATTCGAATCAGACTTACAACGAGAAGTTATTTGAAGAGAAAAGTTTGCAAACGCGTTCCTCACTCTGACGGACTTCTCGCATTACTTTCGGTAAACTATGCATTCGCGAAGACTTCTTTCCGCACGGCTGAGTAACATAGCTTGTTGCGACTCCCGCGCTGCTATCGATCAATAAGTAAGGAGTAGAAGAGGAGTCAAAGCGGTAGTCGGAGCGCAACTATAAAAAAACCTCGTAAAAAGTACATGTTCAATGTGGAATCTGGAGCTGTTAAGACTTTAAGCTACTTCCAAAAAAACGGCACCCAGAATGAGTCGTGGTCAAGACAATCTGCATACCTTCGACTTCAAGCGGCTTTTTCTCGATGACACACGAAAATTGCATGGTATTCTCCGACATCCATTCCGACTTGACTTGCAGGTAGAAGTACGTGACAATATCGCACGGATCTGGTTACTATTTCGTCAGAGCGTCTTCGTCGCACAACTCTGCATAACAATTTAATGCTGGCTTCCACAACAGTACTTTTAAATTGGCTAAATAGATCTACGTCCCTAGTTCTTGACTCTGGTTTTCTTACATTAGTCTTGTCAAAACTCCAAATACACTTCAGAAGCGACCACGGTTTATGCCTATGCTGCCCTCATCTATAGTAATATGCCAAAAAGTAAAAAGCGTACGTTTCCTTCGACTTCCTTCTCTCTTCCAGCTCAAGCGACAATTGGAACCTTTCGCATCTGCTCAGCAGCTTGATAGTCCCAGAGGGTTCTGAGGAGACTATGGTTCCAGATCTATGTCACTTCCATGGCCACCACCTACGGCATTGAGATTATGGATGTGACGATAGATGGAGTGTGGTAGCCGATACTGGACAGCTAAACTCGCGGGCTCCAATCATGCCAAACAGGAGAACTCGTCTCAAGTTGAAATATAGACTTGCTCCTAACGATTGTTACGTCTTTGTATTGCGTAGGCGGCGTATTGTAGTGTCAGAAGGTCAGAAGCGGCGATTCGATCGAACATCAAAATGAGTTCTTTAGCTGCCAACACTATTCGTTGTCTTTCAGATCTCTGTCGCATTTTTGCATGGATTGTTCATGCTCGCATCCACGCTGAAATTCCTAACGCAAAGTGTCGCGCAGTATACCATGCCAAACCAAAGACCATTACACTTCCATGAACCATCAAAGACGTCAAGGACATGAATACCAACGGCGAAACAGCCACGTATTTCCAAATCACCTGGGAGCTCGCAGACGATTCGAAGGTTATGCAAAGATGCCTGGTAAGCGTCAATGTAGGAGCGATTCCAGGGAATCTCGATAAAGTAGGAATCCCGATAGCTCTGTCAACGTCTAATTATGCAGAAACTCTTCGCGGAAGGACATTATTGATGCTGCTACTGCATTTGACGCAATCGTAGTCGGAAACAGAAACGAGGTCCCCAACCATAAGAGTGGAAATGCATCTTGGCAATCTAAGAAATCATTAGTGAGGTGTGTCGATGAGCTGCCATGACTCTGCATTTCGAAGCAGTCCTTCGTACGAAGTCTTACAAGCTCATCACTGTCACGCACATGAGTGTGTCTGAAAGCTCCTGAGCCTCATTCTAGGTGACATTCATCTGCTTCATGCGGATTTTAGCATTCTCGCGGCTGAGTCGCACAGTGGTGTGAAGGAATAAGAAGCAGCAAGAAAAGCGTCCGAAAATAACTACCCGAAGCGAAGTCTAGTCATTAGCCGGGGTTTGGTTCTCACGTGAAGCAGTGCTTTCAGCAGGCCCCGCAGGTTGCCCGGCAATAACACAGGCACCAAATTGTTTCCTTCTCCCCTTTTTCATGACACCATGCCGCGTGTTCGGTTCGAGCAGCTTCGAACTTGTCTCGAATTGTTGGGACCTGGACGCAGCGCTGAGACGCCATATCTGAAATGAAATTGTTGCAAGGATTCGAAAATGCCATCAACAAGCATAGTGCCCCAGAACTCAAGCCATTTTGGCGCATATGTATCGACAACAGTATGCGTGAAGAATATGGCTGGAAGTTGGGGGTGAGCGAGGAGGGACGCTGGACATGACTTCGTAATCTTCAATGTGTGTCCCTCGACTGACTTTGCGGTCGTCCATTCATGATCTGATGTCGAGAAGTCATGGTCAGCCTAGAAGAGGTCCTCTGACACTTCAAAAGGTACAACAATCATCGTAGAGCAGTTTTTCTCACAACAACCGAGATTTGCCTTCACCATAACAAAGTTGTCTGCTGTCAGTCGAATGTTGCATCAGTACTAAGATTAGAGGCGTTTCTCAAAACTGGGCTATAGCTTACTAGAGGCTCTAAGACAAGTACACAGGACTACACGGTTGAATGTCGTGAAAGGCTCGAAAGACCTGCTAAGAGTGCCCGTGTCTCGGCGGTTAGGACTGTAAATGACTTTATAGAAGTTGTACGGGGTGACGGGGACAAACTCTGTTTCGTGAGTCATACTGGGCCATTTCGAATAAAGGAACCTGGTTACATATACATAAGAATTGGTGAAGTGGGTATCTCGTTACGAAATCATGTACAATGAGAGCATGGAGATCGCCATTCGAGCAGTTCCGGAGAACTATCAGACAACGAGATTTCATACTGCTAAGTACGAGCGCTCTCGTCAGGATATCTCGACATTGGATGAGGAATGTAGGGGGAACAGTTTAGGTCATGAAAGCAAACACTTTTCCTCTCGCTCCCTGTGCGGCTCACTTTTAGAAACTCTTCAGGGAAACACAGTAGAGCAAGGTGGTCACTCTTAGCGACTGCTGGCTCTTTAGCCGCTCATAAGCCAATCGAGGTTTGTCCTGTAAGACCCTCACAAGAACGCAAGGTGCCTGCGGCTCAAATCTCAAACGAGAACATGAGTTTTGACAGTCGCGTTGGACTCTACTCCACCTCCGCATGATGTACACTTCTGTCCTGCTACACGACCCGGACGGACATGAGTTTTGTGCCACGCCAAGTGCTCGGCAGGAACACTAGAAGATTAGAACTTACTGACTCGGGATATTTCCGAAGCATGTGCTGAAAAGCCGGCTCTTGGAAATCCATAAAAGCACAGATTCCTTAACACAGCATGTCGGGAATGCATACACTTTCGATAATACAGGCCGTAAAGAGGGGGCTTTGAATGTCTCCCTGGTAGTTTCGTACACAAACTCTGAATGGGATCTTAGTGAGGTACCCGTACCGACGTGGTACTAGCCATCTGTGACAGACCAGAAATTTCATGATGGATCGTTGAGCCCCTAGAAAAATCTATCCGCACCACCTGATCTATGCAGAATCATTGTATCCCTACCAAATACGGATTTTGAACGGTTCGCGGCATACTATCCTCGATACATGACCTTGACAAAACAATTGTAGAGTACACGTACTCCGGATTCAGTCGTGTGCTGAGGAGGAACTCAAATTGCTGACGGACTCAGCAACACTCATCCTCGATGAAAGAAGCGCTCGCTGACGCCTCGAAGGCGTCAAAATATCTCGTAGTAGTTGAGAGTGTATGCCGTTCGTTTTCGACTTTATTCCGAAAGAAGCAGCGTGGGAAGGGTATCAGTATTACGCCCGTCGAGGGCAAGTAAAAACCGAAGGATTCGTCATTGTAGTGTGGTCAAGATATTGACCTTCTGTATACCGAGAGTGGATGCCCTCGGAGACATAACTAAGTGTGCAGTACAGACCAGCTTGGACAGAAACTTGTATTTTTGACACTTAGTAAAGGGCATAAGAGCTACTAAATGAGACTGCTCAGGCGATGACAGTGTTCCATCCGAAAGACGGGTTTTTGTTCATAGACTCATTCCGCAGACTATGGCCTTGTTCCTGTCCATCTGGGAGTGAAATGGAACCAAATTCGGTCGTAGTCTATTCGCGAATGACGTGGATAGGGTAGACTTGAACTTGTCTTGTTTTCCTCTAATTGCAGTACACCGGTTGAGAGTATTTGTAGACCTTTCACGATCTCTTGTTACGGCACCGCGGTTTCTAAAGGGAAACAGAAAAATATTGCGATCCTTTCGCGATCCTCGTACTGTCTATATTTCCGGAAATAGATGCAGAATTACACCGGGTGGAGTAAGACAGGCTAACTTCCACCCACGTTTCTGAATACGGGATGTCGTGGAGTGCAGATTTGCACGGCGTTCAAAACAATGAACGTCATATAGCAGGTCAATATTCGGCGAGGACCCTGACTCCTGAAGAAATTATATTCTCGGCTACCGTATGCAGTGAATAACGGCGTCCGCTACGCGCAAGTCTCTTCATAGTGAACAAACTAGGTCGTAATGTGTATTGTGCAGTACGCTACAATTCTACACCTCATCCTACGTACCTTCTTCTGTGTTTCCGGAATTGGATGCAGACGTCCATTGAATGGAAAATAAGGTCTAGTAATACCAATGCTGTACTACTCATTCTGCAGTTAAAGGTCTTGTATTACTAAACCCGGACTTCCACCAGATGCACATCCGGGTCTAGTATTTCTAGGTCTGGACGTACACCAAGTGGTCGTTCGGATCTAGTAATACTACACTTCGAACTGCACTTATCGAAATTTCTGGTCTACTAATATCAGCTGATATACTGCCGCCTGCGGAACTCCAGGATTTAGTCATACAGCGCAGCGCATCGCGTCAGGTGGAAGTTCATTTCTAGTACTAGTGCACTACAACTGCAGTTTTCGTAGTTCCGAATGCTGTGCTGCTGCTCATCGCACTTAGTGAAACTGAACTACACGTTTACTACGGGCGGTCAATTTCGGGATTAGTTGTACTACATTTCAGTACTGCTACAGGAATAGCTCTTCGTGAGTATTCGGACGGACATAGGTTCCCACCTCCATGCCTCACCACCACCCCCACTTCTTCACACCCTCCACCTCCAATGACCCACACTCTCTGCAATGCTTCGCACACCACATGACTCGCCACTCTCGAACGACACCTCCCGTCGCGCCCACCATCCCTTCTGGTTTGTACACCACACTCCACCACTAGCACTCCCTCACCTTCTCCGCCTCCAACAGCCCGCACTTCGCGCATCGCATTGCACACCACATGCCTCGCCACTTTTCAACGACGCCACCCATCCAGCTAGACTTTCCTTCCAGCTTGTACATCACACTCTACCACCACCCGCACTCTCTCACCCTCTCCAACTTGGACAGCCCGCACTCCCCGCATCGCACCGCATACCGCATGTCTTTCCACTCTCCATCGATACGATGGTGGTTTGGTTCGCGAGTGCTGCAAGTACCGGATTGAAGCGGAGGTTGGGTAGGATGCATGATGCACCCCGACGAACCACCTCTTGGATCTGGTACTCGCATGTGACCGAAGAGGTTGTGTATCGTGCCCGAACCCTTCGCGTACGTGCCAATACCATTTCGAATACGCGCTGCTCACCTCTGCACGCCGTCCCATCACAAGGGACAACCGCCGCGCAGTACGTTCTGTCCACGGCAGGGTACCTTTCCAGACTTAACGACGTGACGTCCCGCGTCGTTGCAGTTCAAATAGGGCCAGTACAACGCTCTTGCTTTCGACAGTTTCGCCGCCGTGCCTTAAAAACCCTAGACCGTACGAAATTTTCAAAAGCTTTCAAGTAGGAATATTTGGGTATCATCGCTTTTCGATTTCCATCTCTCGTTGTAGGATCCATCGGCGAATGCAGGATACTTTCTTGTCGACACAGCCAATAGCGCGTGTACCTGTCGAACGGCAGGCCCTGCCTTCTCTGTTGACCACTGCCGCGTGCACGAGGCGTCGAGTGGGTTTCGTCAACGCTACAGTGCTCTCGAGCGGACCTGCCGTCTTCTACGTAGTGAAAACAACAAGACAGCTTCACCCGTGGAAAATATCCTGCCTCTCCGTTCTCCCACCCCGCCCCCCAGCCCGT
>JAUKWC010107486.1:0-24669 GCA_032356245.1 Endocladia muricata
GCCGGCGTCCATGTGAAAAACCGCCGTACTACACGAACTTCACGTTTTCGAATGCCACGGAAGTCAAAATTCCATGGCATTCCAAAATGTGCAGTACGGATGGACGGGTACTACGCGACTGCACCCGCTGGAAGTCCGCATTGATTTCCGGAAACACAGACGCTCCCAACGTCCGCGTCGTCATTCGGAATCCTACCTATGGACGTTTTGCGTGCCTGCCAACCTTCATACAACCTACTACCAATCAATCTGTCGGCCAGGTAGAAATAGGACCTGTCTGGGGTAAGGACTCTGCCCGTTTCTCACTCCAAGTACAGTTTTTTCGTGTCAACAACCCATATGTACAGAAGAAGGGGACTTTCTTCGATCACCGAATCGCAAACCTGAAGTTTCGTTTTCAATCCACTGTCATTCTGACCACAGTGGTCTTGTGTATCACCTTGGAAGCTTCTCGCACAGAGTCTTCGGTACAGTTTCAGGATGAACGTATTGGTGTCCTAAGGCGCAGGATTTTCGTCACGGATTCCACAACTCTCACAGTATTTGTGTGTTGTCGCCGGCAACCTTTGTCCAGGTGAAACTGGTGAAAGGCATCTGGCTTTTGCAGTCGATATGAAGACGATAGTCTCAGGCCTATTGGTCACAGCTGTGACCCAGGAATTCTTGTCGGCTATTTCAAGACCTGAAGAAAGGAAATCAGAGTATGTCTGAGGAGCTCTGTAGATGACAACAGTAATACTCTGCACATTCTCGAGAAGCACTTTTGCTATTCATGGGGTCAGAAAGTAGGAGCTAGTACGGACGGCTATGTCGGTGGAGAACCACTGTCCGACCAATCGGGAAAGTGCTACCGTGCCTTGATCGTAGGGACATCCGAAATATCGCTGCACATCTCAACCGCTTGATAATGTCCGCCGAAGAGGAGGTACGATAGCACTGATCCATTAACAGCCTGACCCGATTCGAGACCTACTTTCAGGTATCTACCGGAGAGAGGTAATACGCAATACCAACAAACACGCAGTTTTCGCCCAGCCCATGCCAGCTACACATACTCTCGTCACCGCACAGGCGTCAAGAGTCCCTTCATCTTGTAGTCGAATAATCACTAACCTCACCCGAATGTTCTTGCACAAACTTCCATCTTGACTGCGTCCGCGAAGTATCACGTCGGACTCCAATACCTGGACATATATCTGGAGAGCTACTTGCAATATTCATCAACCACTATGTCCCCACGAAGGGCAGATGGGAAAAGTTTGGAACTCTCCATGCTGCTCTACACAGTAGATTGGATGCCGAAACCCTATCGACTCATCAGAAATAGATTCCCCAGAATCAGTATGAGTCCAGCTGTAAACGTCGTCTCCAAGAGCACGTTATCTGGTTCTCCATATCTACACGCGGCTGTGTGTTTCACGTAGCGCTGTAGTAGTGACACCTTGGCATAGACAAAGGTGCTCAATGACGTAGAATAAGAGCTCTGAGGTGTATCTTTATCGATGGCGACAACGACTTCCCAATGATTTGCATAAGTGAAGCTTTTCAACTTTGGCGTGGCCTGAGAACAGGTCAGAGTTCAACTTGTTATTTGAACGACCGTGCCACACGAGTTTTGAGTTATGCTACTCATGAAATTGTATTTGTTTCCATGAACGGGTGTCTCGTTGCCCATATCATTGTCAACATCCAGCTCTGAACCGTCTGAATGATCTTCGTATGAATCACCGCTTTGAGCAGCGATCGCTGTCTCCGTTTCGGCAGCGCCTTTTGCAGCCTCTTTCACCTACGTGGTCATTAATCTCGGTGATTTGAACTTGGCATCCTGCATAGGCCCTCTGCTGATGCGGTCACCAGCCTCGTTTCCTTCCCTAACCTTAAGTATGTTGACATCTCTCAAGGATTATAAACTTTACTCAGTCTTCCGGTTGGCCCCACATACTCGTCCATACTTCAGAGCGGAGGATGCAATGCAAGCATCATGTCACTTTAAAACAACAAGATGGACATTGGTACTACGAGGCGTAGTTTCGGGAAATTGGAAACTCCCACGGAAATCCAGTGGTTTCACAACTTTTCCGATTGGTGGAGCTAGGCTGCTTTACCCTGGTGTAGCTTTCAACAATGTATGATGCCGTTCCGACAAGAGGAAGGTGTGTAATAGGCTTTACAATGACTCAGCACTTCGGTATAAAGCTTCTTTGCACATGAGACCAAGTGCTGAATAGGCTTTACAGTACTATATAGTAGAATGCTTAATACAACAGAGAAGTATGAGGCGGTCAAATATCAGAGGTAATTAGCACCCAATTTAGAAGGTTCTGATATCATAATAATGCTCTTGATCTATTCTGCTTGGGCACGGTTGAAGTTCGAATTTTTTTTTTTCCAACCAGTCTATGTTGTGCCGCAGGTACGCTCCTCGAGGCACGCTCCCAAACCCGAAAAACAATAAGCACGCGAACAAAGCGTGTAGGTATGGGAGTTCTGAAATATAACTACCCTGACACTTTGTCTTATATGCATGTATATTGCTGAAATATTTTTGCCGTATTTTCTGACTACATTTAAGACTTATAGCCGATACATTCGATACCGAAACAAAGTCCCACAGCGAAGAAGTGAACAATGTTTTTTCCGATTACTATATTAACGGAGTTGCAATTGGCAGTTGTGCATGATGCACTGTAGAGAATTTGTAATGTCGTGAGGCACGCGTTCCCAGCTATGGCCAAACATGGTGTAACAGGTCCCGACGCAGAGTCGTTGGTCAACCAAACAGCAATATTCACGCGAGCAGTGCGGGTGGTGGGAAAAGACGGCTCGGTCATAGTGAGGCCTGCAAATCGAACGTTCGAATCGCTGGCATAGTATTCACAACTACGACAGTTGATAGGATATGCTGTCCTGCAATGTAGATTCATGAACTGGTAAGACCCTGACCTGGTCCGTGAGGGATGGAAGTGCGAGTAGTTGCTGCTGATGCGTGTTCTTCTCTACAAAAAAGCTGGGAGAGCCTAAACTCCTCGAGATTGCCAATCTCCTAGACGATATTCTTTTCTTCCGTCGCTCACTTCATCTACAGATGTTCTGTCTCTTCGTATTCAGGGTCAGCTAGCAATTGTATAGTGCCTCTCCATCCTCTTTCTCCATGCCATCACATGATGATTTCGCTCACTTCAAGCGTCCAGGATGCGATTACCCACTTCTGCTGACAAAAAATAGAAGTAGCCTTGCATTCCTCCTGAATGCAGGCGAGTATTCAGTACGTAATGCATTAACAATCACTGATTTATGCAGGAATTTCTTCACGATGCTTGCATCCGGATGTGTACAGTTGGATTCATCCCTTTCGACACCCCGTAGATGTAACGGATACGGCCGGCTTTCCAACTCTCCTTTCATATCCCCCCAACTCGTGCATATGAAGAACCTAGAACTTTGCTGATCTATCGTCTATCGATGTCAGCTTGTTTTCATGTTCTGTTCTCCAGACGGTCACCGGAGTTTAGATATATCGGAATCGTGCCCGTTGATTCCATTCTGTGCGATACGACGTCAATAGTAAGGTATCTCTTGGTGTGTGCGCCTGCTGGATATTACGCATCGAAGATTCATAGCATAAACTCTAGCTCCTTCGAGTGGAGCCTGTTTCGCTATTTTCTTTTGCTATAGACCATAGCTCATAGTCCAGAACGATACGAAAGTCGCTATAATATCATGCAGACCTTGCGAGTATGTTAGCATTTCATTCCGGGTGTCGGTGTTGTGGGCTTTTGTCGCCCAATGAGCTTTTCCGAAGTTTGGGTATGCCACCGCGGCCGACTACAGAACGATATAGACTCGGCAATGCTCCGCCGCCAGTTGGAAGGCGGCATATCGACTATCTAGCTCTTTTGGTCCACTACTGATTATTTTCATTTTTACATTACTTTGGTTTATTCTTGCTTGACTGAGAAATACGTCTAGACCCGAGCACTGTATCCAATTCTATCGCTACATACTTGGACTCCACACAAACTGTCGGCACTGGCTGTATACTTACAGTGTGTCCTACTGCCTATTACACAGACCAAATCACACAGATGAGGTAGGAAAATTTGCAGAAACTATTCTCAAACCTATGTCAGAGAAATATCGATTTTCTCATAACGCGAAATTTGCATACATGTACGCTCCGTTCGCGTACCATTTTGGTTTCTGAAGCGTTACATTAGGCTCGTTGTAGCTCCGAAGTGGCCAAACCGGGCTAATTTCACGAAGTTTCTAAACTTTCTACTCTACCCCGACAAAAAGAACGCAGATGTTTCGAACGACATACCAAGCTAACAACTCGGCCACTTTTAGGTTTAAATGATAACTCACCCTATACCTGCCGCATATAAGGCAGATCCCCCTCATATGAGACGGATAGTTCAACAGGCACTACTGGTAGCACTAGGTCCGTGTGTAAAATACTAAGCCAGCGTTATCGTCGCTTGTCCTTAGCCGGTGTGGAGAGCTCGATTCCTTCTTTCACTTAGCTGCCCTTGTTCGAGCGTGATTGATCGCATTAGATCGTGTCGAAAGCCATTAACCTCGTGCGCACGGACCCGACCATTGCCGTCGCACCTTGTAGCTAACCGTTCTTCGAAGAAAATTCTACTTTTTGTATTGCGACGCACAGACGTCTATGTTTCTGGACATGGATGCGGACTTCCACTGCGTGCAGTAATCCAGTAATCCTTCCACGCATAGTGCACACTATGGAGTGCCTTGGAATGCTGATTTCCGCGGCATTCCAAAACACGGAGTACGTGTACTACGGCGGTTTCTCGCATGGATGCAAACTTCAAAAAGAAATGTATTTTGAACTGCCGCGTCCGGTGAACACGCACATCCACTACTCGCAGTTCATGTCGGAGTAGAACATCCAGCACGTACCGCAAATTGTGCAGTACACTGCAGTTCCGCTTCTCACGATACGAATCCCAATGTCACATGATGATCTATAGCGTGCTTCACGTTGATAAGCATACCTCGGAACCTTCATACTTTCAATTGGCTTACGACGGATTTCGCGCCTCTGCACTGAAGACCGCTACGCGCATTGTGTGCCATCTGCGGCTCTACGAACTGAGCATTATGCTCGGTGATGTTCGGCTGCACTGGCTCGCGCAGAATCTTGCTGACGTCAAATAGCAAGAGATGATGTGTAAAACTCTGCACTGATTTCTCGGACAGTATTGTAAGCGTAGCCGAACGTAAACAAAAACCAACGTCTAATCCTCGTGAGACGTGTCAAAGTGCACGAGTGCTGCTGGACCGCGTGAGTGTCGAGCGTACCTGATATATGACGTTTAACTATATCGCGGGGCTGAAATGTAGCGGTTCTGTCTTTCACATCTCTTTCATATAGTAGAGCGTGCTTTGTGAATCGACCAATCACTGGTTAGCAGTACGCGTAAGAATTCTCATATCTGGCCCCGTATGGTTTGCGCCGAAGTCTTTCCAATTGCAGCGCAAGGCTGAGGCCTACAATGTAGTGCGCATACTTTCGTACGGAACAACTTTCTTCCTACGCTGTACGGCCACCTGTCTGTAGAAGCACGTAGGGAGTACAGAGGCCAACAAATCACTCCAGCCTTCCCGTAGCCGTGCTACGGTCGACCCGTGCAGAACTGGAGGCACACACCTCTTGTGCTGAACAGGTCTTAGACGTATCACATGAAGTGCAGAAACAAACTGAACCTCAAGTCGACGTCAGAGAAAGGTTGTAAACGTGTATTTCCTGGCTTTGAAAAGTATGTAATTTATAAGATCGCTGGGGTATCACTGATGACAGTGCTTGGCATGTCCACATGTAAAAGTACATGGGCAGCTGGAGCTTTTTTTCAGATTACATTTCGCCTATCTATCTGCTCATGTGTTCTCACACGTGTAGATCTGAGCCCTTGTCACCAGTAACACTCCCCTAGTCAGAATTTTCATTACCTCATAAACCTCTCTTTGCTGCAATAGGGGTCCCAAAATCGGCCACTTTTCTGGGCGACCTTTCTTGCGGCTGGGCCTAAATCTTTCTCAGCCGCTATAGTGTCGCCTACTCGCCGGAACTGGTTCTCAAACCGACATGTAGTGTTGAAGTTTGTCTTACTTCACGCTATTCAGCCACCTCTTCGTGTAGCTAGCTAATCATTATCCGTACTTGCCGGAACGGCCATCGAATTTTCGTGGTCATCGGAGTAGATACCATCATCTTTCGAAGTTACTTCCTCTGACCTACTACTCCCGTCCGAATCCGTGTCTGCGAGGACAACCAAGTCCGCGCCGTCCCCACTGTCCGACTCCTCACCTCTAGATCCAACAAGATAGCAGTGTACATTGGGTGCTAGGTTGTACAGTACTATACTGGACAACCGTATATGACACATTTTCCGCCTTGTGTCTTTTAGACATCGCATTTTGCCTCATATGAGGCCAACTGACCAACGAGAAAGTATGCAAATTGCATAGTACGTACCATGAATATACCAGTTGTTGTACGTATAATTTGCCTCACCCCCTTCCATGATATCAAAATGGAAGGTGGCAAACTCCAATGCACTACAACTCTGACTGCGCAAAAAGTCCTTCGAGTTTTTCTACAGGTTCACTCTGTCCGGATCAAGTACCCCACGAGCTTCAAGCAGATACCAAGAACAGCGAAGTTCGACGTCTCCTTGACCCTTCAATATATCTGCGAAATTTGATTTCATATGAGGCAGTTTGGCCCCATGTGAGGCCAAATGTCCTATAGACACTAGCTAGCTAGTGTTCCTCAGGTGCTGGGGCTGGGGTTGCGCGCAGGGCCCGCTATGAAGACGGGCGATGCAGCAGTGCGCAGGAGAGTGCGGGTGTGGGGAGGGCAGAAAAGTAGTAGGTTTGAGCCATACTGTATGTGGAATTTCACGGGTGGGGTGGTGGGTCAAGGTTGTAGATTGAGTGAATGTATTGCTAGTCAGAAGATGACATTCTATGCATAAACGCAGCGCATTGCAATACAGTACTCTAGACTACATCCCCGAAGTTTATGAGTCAAAATGATTATTCAAAGCTATACGTACCATAAGTGCGCATAGCTAGCGAAACCTTGAGCTTGCAACAAAGAGTTGTCCAAAAAGCCTGCTTTGGTTTGTTCATCCTCACTGCAACCTATTTTCTGAAGCTGACGGACCTTCCAAGTTTAGCGTCCGAATTTGCTCTTTGAAGGCATCTAATAGCGTGATACACATCTGTACGGATGTAATGGGATGCTGTGCTAAGCTTTAATGTTCCTCAAAAAACAGTATGTCGTCAGTGCTTCTGCTACATGCCAGATAACTCCGAGAACTTCCGTCTACATTTCATAATGATACCCTGGTTAATTTTTCACAGTTTATTTGTATACAGTTAAAGTTTATTACTAATGCCACTGTCTGATTCCAATCATAGATGTACATGTGCATGGCCCCCACTCGATGGCAAACATCAACACCACGCATATTCCGGAGTTAATGCTATCCAGTGCCACCGATTTAGTATCCAGATTGGCATTCAGCCGCAAACAGTGAACATGTTCCTCTTTCTGTAGCGTCCCGAAACACCGGGCACTTTCTCTTCTCGTTATGCTAGGTTGCCGAAAAGCCACAACCAAAGCATACGGGAGCAACCACGGTATGAAAAGTATACGCAGAATGCCTCTCAGGATCAAACGCTGAGACTGCAGGATTCTGCCATGCAATGAGTTCCACAGATACATACAATAATCCAATCCTGAAATTGCTGACCCAACCTTGGACATTCCTACGGCTCGACTCGTGCCTGTCTGTACACGGGCACAGGATCTGAGGAAGTGCCGGCCAGCAATATGGTGTCATTTTCCATCCACATTCCAAAAACATAGAAACGATTGCACCCATCATGCACAGCTTCGGAAAAACAACTCTCTCGACGAACTGTCTACGCTTTTTCCGATACGCCGTCTTCCACGTCCATCATCTTCCCTCTCCTACTCTTCTTCCACCCAAAAAATGCCCCCACCACTGCCACGATTGTACCAATGATCCCAGCTACAATCCCAACAATCTCCAGCGTTGACAAGGAGCCGTCGTCCCCGTCACCTCCATCGCCTCCTTCTCCACCATCACCCCCTGTCCCACCGACCCCATTTACCCCGTTGACTCCATTTACTCCCGCTGGCCCTCCATTTCCTCCGGACCCGCCATTTTCGCCTTCCCCGTCTTCACCGTCCGCCCCATCGTCACCACTTCCGTCATCATTACCGGAGCCTCCAGAGACTGAATCGTCACTTCCTGTTTCCGCCACTGGTGGAAGCTGAGCCGCCGGTGGGGGTACAGTTACTGGAGCCGTTATATCACATTCTGCCCACGGGCCCATTTCTGACTCCGCAACTGATAGCGGCCATCCTATGCTGAATGTTTCGTCACACTCACCTTGCTTGGTGGGATTCGAGAGAAAGTCCTCCGGACACATGCAAGTGTCCCCTACTCTACATAGGCCCGCATCGCAAGCTTCGCAAACCGACGCTTGGTCAGTTACCAGCCCTGGGCAGGCGTTACTCGTCCCGCGCAGGTCGTTGAGCGCATCCTTATCAAGCGCACAGCAACTGATCCCAGAGGGCTTGGGTGCCTCAAAGTCGGGAATGCAGGAGCGCCAATCGACGTCTTCTTGGCCGACGGATGTCGGCCAGGGAATACCAAACGAATCAGTGCATTCATTTTGCTGGCTACCGTCGTCTAAGAATGCCTGTGGGCATATACAATCGTATCCCAGTCGACACGTGCCTGCTGGGCAGAGTTCACACTTGTTCGACAGAATGTCCAAGAAAGAGTCCGGACACGTATCCGCTGTACCTCGAAGAGCATTCAACCGATCGAGGTCCAGCGCACAACAGCTCACATTGGATTCGTCTGGAGGCTTAAAGTCTTCTTGGCAACTGCGCCAGTGGTCATCGTTTTCGCCAACGGAAGAGGGCCATGTGGCGTTGAAGGAAGTTTTGCAGTCATCATGCAACGTATCGTCAGCTAAGAATGCAAAGGGGCATATGCATTGAAAATCGACTCGGCACGTGTTGTCAGGACAGAGTTCACACTTGGAGATAAAGTCAACGAAATTGGAGTCGGCGCATGAACCGGACGCTGGGATGCCGCTCAATTCCTCCTCAGAAAGAGAGCAACAATTGTCCGAAGAGAGCGTAAGCACTACCGGAAACACCAAAGAATGGAGGAGGAGAAGGGCAGCGAGGGAGTGCATCGTGGAAAATGAGTGTGCCATACGCAACAAACTCCAGTCACAACGCTGCCAAACAGTAAATAGGGACGGTAATAGTATTCGCAGTTATCAACAGGCCGAGGACTCTGCAACCTACTCGTAAATATTTGGCCTTGTCAGTAGCAACTAACACATTAATACTAAACTTTGCGGTAGATGCTCGCTGCTTGCTTTGATGTACAAATCCTTATTGCAATAAGCTCTACTTCTACTTTCCTCTCGTACAATTTCGTTCACCGCAAAAAATGCCAGTCACGCAAGAACTGCGTGTACAAGAAGCAAGTGCGAGGCATGCAGAGCAAAACATAATAATAACGCGTGGGAAACTCTCATTAATGCTTGCGGGAAGAGGAGAAAAAGGACTACAGCAAGGATAAGTTATTACGTATGTTGTTCAGAGCGCAGGACAACACAGTATGTACCGAGGGAGTACACAATGCTCATACCTTATCATGCTCATGTCAATACCAAAGTGATCGTTAAGGTGCTGGGTACCAGTATCGGAGCTTCATCAACACGGTTCTTGCCTTCGCCCTTCTCTTCATCACCAATCCCCCTACTCTTCCGCGACACTGAAATGTGCGGAAATACCTACGCGCTCCAGAGACCTGACGTAACGATGTGTGCGGATATCTGGACGCCTCAGCATCCTGCTTTAGTTAACCGATTGCGCTTACTTAGCTGTGGGCAGGAGCAGGCACAGCTTCAGCTTCAGTCGGACTCCAGAAATTAATTTTACCAGTCCTGGATGCAGATATCGAGAAGATGGTGGCATATGCATCCATGACATGTATAAGAGTGAAAATCATTCGTTGTGAATTCGTAGACAGAATTGAAATTTCATTGCGACCTGAAAATATTCCCTGTGACCCAAGCTTCAAATCGGATGAGAAGCGGAGAGTAGGCACGTTGATAGATCCCGCGTGGGCAAGCCATCAGGGATGTCCTTGGAAGCTTTTGAGTCTAAACCAACAGTGCATATTTGGCTAATCACACGCTGCAGTTCAAACGATAGGCGATTTCTTGAACAGCTTCTGTTCACAGCAAAGTGCGTGGCTTTTAATGATGCAGCAAGGAAGACTCAACGCACGTTGTTTATCGTCGAGAAACGAACAGAGCAAGCTGTGCAATTGAGTTACCTCGGTACATAACTGTATAAACCCATAACCCTTGTACCCAACAGCTGTACTGTCAAGGACTGTACCCGGATTGCTTTTTGCATGGGTACAGTATGTATCAACTACTAATTTCGAAAGATGTTGGTGCCCGAAGAAGAATTGGTCAGCAAAATATTACTTACAGTATGATTGAAGACCAACAAAATACAGTAGTTTTATGGAGACAGTATGACAATTACAGTTGCGCAGGAGAATGCGAATCAAAGTCACGCTGACGCCAGCCGAGGAGGCCAGAGGTAAAAGCCGTCCTACAAACCGCACATGTCCGTTCTTTGGCATACTATTGAGTTAGGATTGCACCTCACAGTTGATGGTCCGTCTGCAAATACTGCATGAGCTTTGCTACGGTGACCAGACTATTCGTATCAACAAGGCAGTGGTGCTTCACTGCACTCACACGATATGCTCACCAAAGTTGAAGTCGATCACAGTTAAGATAGGACTTGACATGTGGTGAAACTAAAATTTCTTTCTAACCTTGAGCACTCGTTTTTGTAACAACCTTTGAATCGGAGGAGGCAGTTCTGCTTTCCTACCAAAATGGTGGATCGTGATGCACAAACGTTTGACATTGTTTGCGTCGGCCGCGACTGTACGCTATTTTGCACCTGTTTCGTCAACTTAAATCGTCTGACGGGGGGGGGGGTCTAGATAGCTAAAAGTTGAAATTTATGTTGGAGGTACAGTAGTGTTGGAGGTACACTAGTACATTCCTGTCACTATACAATCACGAATTCACATACTGACACACTGACCTATCGCACAGCGCTGTAGTAAATAGTTCAAATGATCAGGCGATGTGATTATCACATGCTGAATTGGGATAATTTCAGAAGTGCAGTTGTACCCAAGTTTGAATGTGTACTGCGGTCCGAGGATGTGATAATAGTAGAGAGAATTTAATAGCATTACACTTTATGTGCTGATTGGATAGCGTGTGCGCATGGGTAGCATGCCACACACTGCGACAGCTGTTGTAGTGATGGTGACGTGCAGCTGTGCACTATATAAGCCCTTGATGGGGTGTGACTCAAAGTAAAAACCAGCCAGACTTGGCATCACTTTTCCCTTACCATCTTGCTCAGCACTCTTGCTTCTCTCATTTCATTCTCTCCCTCAACCAAACCCTGTCTTGTACATGGTGGATCTGCCGGGCAGATCCACCATGTACAAGACAAGGTTTGGTGTTTTAGATCATAAAATAGTGGCCCGAACCACTGAGCTAGTGCGCTACTCCATTGGATGACGCTGAGCGAATAGGCACCCGTACTTATATTCCAACAATTTATACCTCACTCAGGAAGGGGTATGAACCTACTGGGTCCACACGGAAGGTACGATCACCAGAGGCTGAAGTGACGATGACGGCATCCTCCTTTTTAATGTTCAAAACTCATCTCCGTGTCCAATGCGTTTTTTTTTCAGTCGAACAAGAAGTTCAATTCAATAATAATTGTACTCTAACCGTCTAAAAATTCTAGTAGCAATATTGAAGTTTGGGTTTTTCCTATATTCAAGATGCGGCACTAAAGTCAAATCCAGATTAGTGGTATCTTCTGCTCACCCGAAGCTCCAAAGCAGCGCAGGGCTATGGCACCTCGGCGCGCTTTACAACACCTTGGAAATCTTCACATGTATTCAGCCCTTCAAAAACCACACATGAAAACAAATTGTTACGTATCTGCCTGGTAGGGTGCTGTTTGGCAATCAAAGGCTGTGAGAGGGGGAACCGCCTTTCAGGATATCATCCAGAGCAATTGACGAAGACTTGCCAGTAACATACGCACTGTATGGTCACAATTTATTTGGCGACTACATGGCGCGAAATATATTGGAACAAGTCCTAATCGGTTTTGAGGCTTGGATGTGGTTGGGTGAGAATCGTGTAAGGCATTCTGAATTCAATACTTCGGCGATAATTTTTCTAGAAACCGCGCTGCTGTACACGTGTTTTTCTACGAATACACTGTACCTGCCGGTCGCATACCTTTCTTGTCGAGATCAGTTCAAGTGACGCTTGTTTATGCTCGTACAGTACTCAACGGAATTGTTCGGATGTGACGCACCCCTCGGATTCCCCTGATGCGAGAGAAATTCCAAAATGGGCTGTTGAGGCCAAGCTCGCCTTCGCTACTTGACTACAACGCAGCACGGTGAAGCAGTTGTTGTAGACTTCTCGGCATTAGAAAACGTGTTCTCTTACGAGTGAAAATGATGTCAAGCAAGGTTTTTTGTGACAAATGGAACTTTTATTATATTTTCGTTTAAATTAGTCAAATCACCACCTATCTAGAGATTTGACCTCAGCATTGTATTTGCGCAAAGTAACTCATACTTTTGCAGTTGACGTACTTCATTTGCTCAGCAGAAATCCCCATATCACCTACAGTCTGTGTTACTGTATTGTTCTCAAAATTACGCAGCGAGAATAAAATATAGGGCACCGTCAAAAGGGCAGTTTCAGGCACCAGTCTAACGTCCAATTTAGGTGATATGTGACATTCAATAAGAATGGATTTCGAAGCAACATTGACTGTAGTCATCGCACACTGTGCAGATTCAACTGTTGAGGATAATAATATTTATTCGTTGACAAGAAAATGAATGTACCCTGCGAATAACAGTAATATTACTTGCGTAGGTGATGACGATATTTGCAGGTTGAAACAGTGTGGGAAAATAAGTTTTCCGTTGAGGGCACGTAGTGATCGCTGTATGGACGCCTCCTCTTTTGACAGCCAGCCAATTGAAAACTGCAGCATTAGAGCATCTTTCTAGGCTAGCTAGGCTAGCGGGAGTCTATTCTCGAATCTAATTGGAAACTTTTTGGTTAGAAAAAAACAACAACTCTACCGCAGGAAATCCAATCTATTCCCTGAATTCTTGAATAGATTAGAACTCGGTCTGACTCTATTCGGCCCCTGAATAGACGCCAATCGGTCTCTAATCTATACGATAGATCCAACAAGATAGCAGTGTACATTGGGTGCTAGGTTGTACAGTACTATACTGGACAACCGTATATGACACATTTTCCGCCTTGTGTCTTTTAGACATCGCATTTTGCCTCATATGAGGCCAACTGACCAACGAGAAAGTATGCAAATTGCATAGTACGTACCATGAATATACCAGTTGTTGTACGTATAATTTGCCTCACCCCCTTCCATGATATCAAAATGGAAGGTGGCAAACTCCAATGCACTACAACTCTGACTGCGCAAAAAGTCCTTCGAGTTTTTCTACAGGTTCACTCTGTCCGGATCAAGTACCCCACGAGCTTCAAGCAGATACCAAGAACAGCGAAGTTCGACGTCTCCTTGACCCTTCAATATATCTGCGAAATTTGATTTCATATGAGGCAGTTTGGCCCCATGTGAGGCCAAATGTCCTATAGACACTAGCTAGCTAGTGTTCCTCAGGTGCTGGGGCTGGGGTTGCGCGCAGGGCCCGCTATGAAGACGGGCGATGCAGCAGTGCGCAGGAGAGTGCGGGTGTGGGGAGGGCAGAAAAGTAGTAGGTTTGAGCCATACTGTATGTGGAATTTCACGGGTGGGGTGGTGGGTCAAGGTTGTAGATTGAGTGAATGTATTGCTAGTCAGAAGATGACATTCTATGCATAAACGCAGCGCATTGCAATACAGTACTCTAGACTACATCCCCGAAGTTTATGAGTCAAAATGATTATTCAAAGCTATACGTACCATAAGTGCGCATAGCTAGCGAAACCTTGAGCTTGCAACAAAGAGTTGTCCAAAAAGCCTGCTTTGGTTTGTTCATCCTCACTGCAACCTATTTTCTGAAGCTGACGGACCTTCCAAGTTTAGCGTCCGAATTTGCTCTTTGAAGGCATCTAATAGCGTGATACACATCTGTACGGATGTAATGGGATGCTGTGCTAAGCTTTAATGTTCCTCAAAAAACAGTATGTCGTCAGTGCTTCTGCTACATGCCAGATAACTCCGAGAACTTCCGTCTACATTTCATAATGATACCCTGGTTAATTTTTCACAGTTTATTTGTATACAGTTAAAGTTTATTACTAATGCCACTGTCTGATTCCAATCATAGATGTACATGTGCATGGCCCCCACTCGATGGCAAACATCAACACCACGCATATTCCGGAGTTAATGCTATCCAGTGCCACCGATTTAGTATCCAGATTGGCATTCAGCCGCAAACAGTGAACATGTTCCTCTTTCTGTAGCGTCCCGAAACACCGGGCACTTTCTCTTCTCGTTATGCTAGGTTGCCGAAAAGCCACAACCAAAGCATACGGGAGCAACCACGGTATGAAAAGTATACGCAGAATGCCTCTCAGGATCAAACGCTGAGACTGCAGGATTCTGCCATGCAATGAGTTCCACAGATACATACAATAATCCAATCCTGAAATTGCTGACCCAACCTTGGACATTCCTACGGCTCGACTCGTGCCTGTCTGTACACGGGCACAGGATCTGAGGAAGTGCCGGCCAGCAATATGGTGTCATTTTCCATCCACATTCCAAAAACATAGAAACGATTGCACCCATCATGCACAGCTTCGGAAAAACAACTCTCTCGACGAACTGTCTACGCTTTTTCCGATACGCCGTCTTCCACGTCCATCATCTTCCCTCTCCTACTCTTCTTCCACCCAAAAAATGCCCCCACCACTGCCACGATTGTACCAATGATCCCAGCTACAATCCCAACAATCTCCAGCGTTGACAAGGAGCCGTCGTCCCCGTCACCTCCATCGCCTCCTTCTCCACCATCACCCCCTGTCCCACCGACCCCATTTACCCCGTTGACTCCATTTACTCCCGCTGGCCCTCCATTTCCTCCGGACCCGCCATTTTCGCCTTCCCCGTCTTCACCGTCCGCCCCATCGTCACCACTTCCGTCATCATTACCGGAGCCTCCAGAGACTGAATCGTCACTTCCTGTTTCCGCCACTGGTGGAAGCTGAGCCGCCGGTGGGGGTACAGTTACTGGAGCCGTTATATCACATTCTGCCCACGGGCCCATTTCTGACTCCGCAACTGATAGCGGCCATCCTATGCTGAATGTTTCGTCACACTCACCTTGCTTGGTGGGATTCGAGAGAAAGTCCTCCGGACACATGCAAGTGTCCCCTACTCTACATAGGCCCGCATCGCAAGCTTCGCAAACCGACGCTTGGTCAGTTACCAGCCCTGGGCAGGCGTTACTCGTCCCGCGCAGGTCGTTGAGCGCATCCTTATCAAGCGCACAGCAACTGATCCCAGAGGGCTTGGGTGCCTCAAAGTCGGGAATGCAGGAGCGCCAATCGACGTCTTCTTGGCCGACGGATGTCGGCCAGGGAATACCAAACGAATCAGTGCATTCATTTTGCTGGCTACCGTCGTCTAAGAATGCCTGTGGGCATATACAATCGTATCCCAGTCGACACGTGCCTGCTGGGCAGAGTTCACACTTGTTCGACAGAATGTCCAAGAAAGAGTCCGGACACGTATCCGCTGTACCTCGAAGAGCATTCAACCGATCGAGGTCCAGCGCACAACAGCTCACATTGGATTCGTCTGGAGGCTTAAAGTCTTCTTGGCAACTGCGCCAGTGGTCATCGTTTTCGCCAACGGAAGAGGGCCATGTGGCGTTGAAGGAAGTTTTGCAGTCATCATGCAACGTATCGTCAGCTAAGAATGCAAAGGGGCATATGCATTGAAAATCGACTCGGCACGTGTTGTCAGGACAGAGTTCACACTTGGAGATAAAGTCAACGAAATTGGAGTCGGCGCATGAACCGGACGCTGGGATGCCGCTCAATTCCTCCTCAGAAAGAGAGCAACAATTGTCCGAAGAGAGCGTAAGCACTACCGGAAACACCAAAGAATGGAGGAGGAGAAGGGCAGCGAGGGAGTGCATCGTGGAAAATGAGTGTGCCATACGCAACAAACTCCAGTCACAACGCTGCCAAACAGTAAATAGGGACGGTAATAGTATTCGCAGTTATCAACAGGCCGAGGACTCTGCAACCTACTCGTAAATATTTGGCCTTGTCAGTAGCAACTAACACATTAATACTAAACTTTGCGGTAGATGCTCGCTGCTTGCTTTGATGTACAAATCCTTATTGCAATAAGCTCTACTTCTACTTTCCTCTCGTACAATTTCGTTCACCGCAAAAAATGCCAGTCACGCAAGAACTGCGTGTACAAGAAGCAAGTGCGAGGCATGCAGAGCAAAACATAATAATAACGCGTGGGAAACTCTCATTAATGCTTGCGGGAAGAGGAGAAAAAGGACTACAGCAAGGATAAGTTATTACGTATGTTGTTCAGAGCGCAGGACAACACAGTATGTACCGAGGGAGTACACAATGCTCATACCTTATCATGCTCATGTCAATACCAAAGTGATCGTTAAGGTGCTGGGTACCAGTATCGGAGCTTCATCAACACGGTTCTTGCCTTCGCCCTTCTCTTCATCACCAATCCCCCTACTCTTCCGCGACACTGAAATGTGCGGAAATACCTACGCGCTCCAGAGACCTGACGTAACGATGTGTGCGGATATCTGGACGCCTCAGCATCCTGCTTTAGTTAACCGATTGCGCTTACTTAGCTGTGGGCAGGAGCAGGCACAGCTTCAGCTTCAGTCGGACTCCAGAAATTAATTTTACCAGTCCTGGATGCAGATATCGAGAAGATGGTGGCATATGCATCCATGACATGTATAAGAGTGAAAATCATTCGTTGTGAATTCGTAGACAGAATTGAAATTTCATTGCGACCTGAAAATATTCCCTGTGACCCAAGCTTCAAATCGGATGAGAAGCGGAGAGTAGGCACGTTGATAGATCCCGCGTGGGCAAGCCATCAGGGATGTCCTTGGAAGCTTTTGAGTCTAAACCAACAGTGCATATTTGGCTAATCACACGCTGCAGTTCAAACGATAGGCGATTTCTTGAACAGCTTCTGTTCACAGCAAAGTGCGTGGCTTTTAATGATGCAGCAAGGAAGACTCAACGCACGTTGTTTATCGTCGAGAAACGAACAGAGCAAGCTGTGCAATTGAGTTACCTCGGTACATAACTGTATAAACCCATAACCCTTGTACCCAACAGCTGTACTGTCAAGGACTGTACCCGGATTGCTTTTTGCATGGGTACAGTATGTATCAACTACTAATTTCGAAAGATGTTGGTGCCCGAAGAAGAATTGGTCAGCAAAATATTACTTACAGTATGATTGAAGACCAACAAAATACAGTAGTTTTATGGAGACAGTATGACAATTACAGTTGCGCAGGAGAATGCGAATCAAAGTCACGCTGACGCCAGCCGAGGAGGCCAGAGGTAAAAGCCGTCCTACAAACCGCACATGTCCGTTCTTTGGCATACTATTGAGTTAGGATTGCACCTCACAGTTGATGGTCCGTCTGCAAATACTGCATGAGCTTTGCTACGGTGACCAGACTATTCGTATCAACAAGGCAGTGGTGCTTCACTGCACTCACACGATATGCTCACCAAAGTTGAAGTCGATCACAGTTAAGATAGGACTTGACATGTGGTGAAACTAAAATTTCTTTCTAACCTTGAGCACTCGTTTTTGTAACAACCTTTGAATCGGAGGAGGCAGTTCTGCTTTCCTACCAAAATGGTGGATCGTGATGCACAAACGTTTGACATTGTTTGCGTCGGCCGCGACTGTACGCTATTTTGCACCTGTTTCGTCAACTTAAATCGTCTGACGGGGGGGGGGGTCTAGATAGCTAAAAGTTGAAATTTATGTTGGAGGTACAGTAGTGTTGGAGGTACACTAGTACATTCCTGTCACTATACAATCACGAATTCACATACTGACACACTGACCTATCGCACAGCGCTGTAGTAAATAGTTCAAATGATCAGGCGATGTGATTATCACATGCTGAATTGGGATAATTTCAGAAGTGCAGTTGTACCCAAGTTTGAATGTGTACTGCGGTCCGAGGATGTGATAATAGTAGAGAGAATTTAATAGCATTACACTTTATGTGCTGATTGGATAGCGTGTGCGCATGGGTAGCATGCCACACACTGCGACAGCTGTTGTAGTGATGGTGACGTGCAGCTGTGCACTATATAAGCCCTTGATGGGGTGTGACTCAAAGTAAAAACCAGCCAGACTTGGCATCACTTTTCCCTTACCATCTTGCTCAGCACTCTTGCTTCTCTCATTTCATTCTCTCCCTCAACCAAACCCTGTCTTGTACAGGTTACGGGCCCAGAGCTCCATCTGCAATTCGATCTTTTCCATTGTGCTGATCATTTCTTATCCATCTCGCTGCCATTGTCTCCAAAGCTCTTTGTCCGTGTCGAAGTCTTCGTATCAACTTTCTCTCACTGCACCGCGTCGGTGTTGAGTCGTGCTGTGGGAACAAATTCCTTTCACTCCGCCTCCTCGGTGTTGAGTTGTGCTCTGCGAAGAAGTTCTTTTCACTCCACCTTGTTGGTGTTGAGTTGCGCCGTCGTGTGCCGATCATCTGCCGTGCGACACCGTTCGTCCGTGGTCTTGCTGCAATCGTGTCAGATTGTGGACCGCGTTAACAGTCTCAGTTGGGAGTTAATAATTTGCGAAAGTGGTACCTATGGGCTGGATTGCCAGGTATCCGCATCACCTGTGGACAGGATAGCCAGGTGTCGTTGTGACGTCTCTGTGGGTGTGCAGTGCCTGAACCGAATAACCCGGACTTTGTCTGTTGACGAAAGTCTGGCGATTTGAACCGACGCGAAGCCTCCGACTGCCCCTTCCTCATGTTGAGACGTTTTCAGGCAACACAGGTTGTGTGCGGAGTGTACAGTGACCGGGGTGTCGTGACGTTGGCGCTCAGTACTTGCAGGTGATCGTCTGTTCAGAGTGATCCGAGAGTTTGGTGCCGGATCCTGAACAATAGACGCGCTTTGTTCGAGCTTAAGTATTGTGCTCCGGAAGTCAGAGTTCTTGCGAGCTACTGACGATCGTGCTCGTATAACACACCGTGAGTTTGTGTCCGCAAGAGTCTAGCTTGGAATGACTGGTGAACAATGCTTCGGCAGGTAGTATCCTCCTTGGGACGACTCGTACGACCAACAAGCACCACTGTTGTGATTTACGCACTCAGTGGCAGGAAACTGAATACGTTCCTCACCCAGAGAGTCTTACTGGGGACCAAGGGTTCGACCCTCAGTGAACGCACACGGTAAATCAGTACGTAGGTTCGCTACGGTGACCTCTGATTTGCGCAGAGTGAAGCCAATTGTTGCTGAAATCGCATCTCACCCGGAGAGTCTAACCTGGGACGCGAGGAGTTGACCTCTACAAAAAGTTCAATAGCTTTTATTCGCAAATAAGTCCACTTCGTGGACTTATTTGCGCCTTCTTCGTTGTCACGCCCGCGAGAATCTATATTCCGCATAGTGTTTGCTGCGATGGACAGCTCTGGTGGCTTCAAAATCGAGAAGCTCAGCGGTGATAACTTCCATGTTTGGAAGCAGAATGTTGAGCTCGTGCTAGCATTTCGCGAGCTCGACGACGTTATTTCTGAGAAACCGCCGACTGAGCCACATGAAATCTCGACTTGGAAAAGACGTGACGCAAAGGCAAGAGCCGTGGTCGGTCTCAGTCTCAGTGACGAGCACCTTGACCATGTACGTGGAGTACAGAGTGCGGCTGAGATGGGGAATGCTATCTTGTATGTGTTTCAACGTCGTACTCTGCTCAACAAAATTAAAGCTCGACGCAGTTTCTACTCTGCGCAGATCGCACCAAATGAACAAGTTCTGGTGCGCATCAATCGAGTACGTCAGCTGGCGTCAGACCTCAAGAGTATGGAGGTTCAGGTTGACGATGAGGACGTGGGTATGAGTATTTTCTGCGGATTGCCCGAGCGATTCGAACGTCTCATAGTCGCCATTGACACCATGACTGGTGAAAAGACCTTCACGTTAGAGGTTGTGAAGAGCCGCCTACTTCAAGAAGAACAGCGCATGAATGAGCGCAGATCAAGCGCGACGACTGAAACCTCTCGTTCCGCATTGATGTCGAGTAGCACCAGGAGTCCTTATAAGAAGGCCCCCTCCTGCACATACCGCAAACGTAATGGGCATGCAATGTCCACCTGTTTTAAAAATCAGAACTACGACGCAGCCGACAATCGTAATACCGGACTACTGTCGACCAGTAGGCGACAAGATAATATCAGTAACGATCCTGGACCTGGTGCAGATGACATCTCGGATACATTTGTGTGTCTGATGGCGACGCGTCTATTGGCCAAAGTGTCAGCAACCAGCTCCAAACTGTGGTACATCGACTCGGGTGCCACAGCTCATATGACACACGACCGCGACTTGTATGACAAGTTCTAGCCTGTTGAGCGGTTCAGTGTGTCCATGGGCGATAGCACTACCATTCAAGCATGCGGGCGTGGGTCCGTCTGGATAACGCTAGATATGCAGTCCAGATCGATCAGATGTCCCCTGGATAATGTAGTATTTGTGACGGCATTCCGGTTCAACTTGATCTCAGTCTCCACTATCGATAAAGCGGGTATGAGACTTATGTGTCGTGGCGGTAAGTGCAGTATCAGGAAACACTCCAAACTCATTGCGCAAGGCCACCGCGTGAATGGTCTGTACGCTCTCACGACCAGCCAAGCGAACTCTGGAAATGAAGAATCGTGTGCACTCGCCTCCGCCGACCTCAGCTTGTTGCATGCCCAGCTAGCTCACGTACATTGTGACAGTATCATGAACATGGTTAACAAAAACGTCGTAAAAGGAATGGTTGTGACAGGAAAGAAATCCACTGACACTTGCTCGTCATGCGTGTACGGCAAAAGCTCCCTAGCTCGGATTCCTGGGCGGGGCGAAAAACGATCTGCCGGATTACTTGATGTTGTGCGCTCTGATGTGGACGGTCCGATTCAGGTTGAGTCGCTCCG
Source organism: Endocladia muricata (assembly GCA_032356245.1). NCBI lineage: Eukaryota > Rhodophyta > Florideophyceae > Gigartinales > Endocladiaceae > Endocladia > Endocladia muricata. The sequence continues at coordinate 21,402 of JAUKWC010107486.1, forward strand.
AGGCTCTCGCCACTTTCTGACCTTTGTGAATAACTACTCGCGCTACTGCACAGTATATGCAATTAGAGCAAAGTCGGATGTGTTTAATTGTTTTGTGAAATGGGTTGCTCTGGTCGAGCGTCGTACTGGTCGACAGGTGTAAACTTTACGATCTGACAACGGCGGAGAGTATACTTCGGACGAGTTCAAGCAGTTCTTATCTCAACTTGGCATTCGCCATAGGCCTACTGTGCTATACAACCCGCACCAAAATGGCATTGCGGAGCGTCTAAACCACACTTTGGAGTAGCTGATCCATTCGATGCTTCACCATGCTCAGGTGGCAAAGCACTTCTGGACCGAAACTCGCGCAGTGGCAGTGCACGTTCGTAACCGTGTCACAACCACAGGACTGGATGCAAACGTCACCCCACATGAACTATTGACAGGCAAGAAATCGAATAGGAGCTACATGCGGGTGTTTGGCAGTTAACGTTTGTACACAACGCACCACCATACCAGACAGAAGCTGGACGCTCGTGCACGGGAGGCTATCATGATCGGTTATGTGTCCGGATCGCAGGGCTATCAACCATGAGATAATGTGGACGGTAGGGTTGTTGTTAGCAGAGACGTACGATTCGAAGAGTCTCGCTCAACATCGGACAGAACCGTCGCCAGCGGGTCTCATAGTGGTGGCGACATGGCAGGGAATTTGGGCCATGCCCAAGACGACGTTGTCCATGTTGACGATCAGGTTGACGGATCTGAAGTTCTTGACTCTGACACCAACCAGGGTCCTGCTGACGAGACTGATCACGACGACACCTGTGATCAAGTTGATTTTCAGGATCCTGTACCAGGTACCGATCATTCAAGTGAATTGCCTGATCTTCGTCGCTCCACACGCACCACATCTACTCCTCGTTCATGGTGGAAGTATTCAGATCTGTTGGCACTACTGTCCACTTTGGTGTCTCCAGAACCTCCTACGTACAAGCAGGCCACAACTTGTGACAACGCCACAGAATGGCAGGAAGCTATGCAAGTAGAGTTTGACTCTCTCATACAGCAACGTACCTCGCGTGTCGTTCCGCGACCAGACAACCGCAACGTTGTTACTTGCCGATGGCTATACCACACCAAGGACCAACCAAAGCCAGATGGGTCTGTATTCAAAAGACGCAAGGATCGGTTAGTCGCTCGCGGATTCTCGCACGTTGAAGGCATCGACTACTCTGAGACATACGCTCCAGTAGTACGTATAAGATCGGTTCGCGTGCTACTGGCCGTGGCTACATCTCTGAATGTACTGCTTCATCAGATGGATCCGGTCACTGCTTTTCTAAATGGCACGCTGCATGAAGAGGTATACATGGAACAAGAACAAGGCGTCGAAGATCCTCATAGGCAGGACCATATCTATCGTCTCCAAAAGCCGATCTATGGTTTGAAACAGGCTTGTCGACGTTGGCAAACGTGCATCGATTTATTTCTGACAAAGCATATGGGAATGTCATGCAATCCTGGGAATGAATGCTTCTACACATTCCGCTCAAATAATAGAGTGCTTATGATCGCTCTGTACGTAGAAGATCTGCTGACTGCTTGCAATCGTGAAAAGAAACTGGACGAAATGAAGGCAACACTTAGCCGAAAGTTTAAAATGGAGAATCTCAATGAGGCTCGGAGCTGCGTCAGATTCGAGAAACAGAGAGATTCGGCGGATGGAACTCTGACCCTTCGCCAATCCAAGTACGCAGCCACCGTATTGGAGCGCTTCGGAATGACGAGCCCCAACGGTAGTCTTGAATGTGGTTCACTGTCGTACTCTGCTCCACTAAATTAAAGCTCGACGCCGTTTCTACTCTGCGCAGATGGCACTGACAGCTGCGCAGAGTAGAAACGGCGTCGAGCTTTACCTTTGCGGAGCAGAGTACAACATTGAAACACATTTAAGATAGCATCGCAGAACTCAGCCGCACTCTGTACCCCACGGACATGATCAAGGTGCTCGTCACTGAGACTGAGACCGATCACGGCTCTTGCCTTTGCGTGACGTCTTTTCCAAGCCGAGAGTTCATCTGACTAAGTCGGCGGTTTCTCAGAAACAACCTCGACGACGTCGCGAAATGCTATCACGAGCTCGACTTTCTGCCTCAAAACAAGGAAGTTATCACCGCTGAGCTTCTCGATTTTGAAGCCACCAGATCTGTCCATCGCAACAAACACGTATGCGGAATATAGATTTTGGCGGGCGTGACTACAAAGAAGGCGCGAATAGGTACACGAAGCGGACAGAAAAGAATAAAATTTATTGAACTTTTAGAAGAGGGCGACTCCTCACGTACCCGGTTAGACTCTCCGGGTGAGATGCGATTTTAGCAAGAGTTGGCTTCACTCTGCGCAAATCAGAGGTCAACGTAGCGAACCCACGTACTGATTTACCGTGTGCGTTCACTGAGGGTCGAACCGAAAAAGATTAACCTCAAAACTTCGATGACCACTGAGGCACGGGCGCTGGCTCTCGTTGGTCCACTTGAGCGCACGCACATACTTCAACACCCCCCGTCACTCATGGTACGCCAACGACATGGCGCTGGCCACGGCTCACACCTGGCCCGTACGTTCCCGGGTGTGAACCAATTATAAATCGATGTGCCCCAAATGCACCGCACGGGAAGTGAACGCGCGACCAGAGGTAACGTAAATCTGGGCCTATGATCTAATAAATGTAGGTAAGCGGGGTGGAGGGACAGCAACGACGAGGAGGAGACGCGTTCGATAAAGGAAGGTCGGCTGTGTTGCCGATCTTTATTCTGAGTTGCTCAAGACAATCTCCTTGTATGCAACTCTAGGCTGCTACTCGGACCTATTTACTCAATTCACCAACACACTACAATCACCCGTACAAATGACCGATTACACCCTCAAATCAACGGTTCTATCTTTACCACTTATGCATTCGTGTGTATGCGTCCTAAACACTACCATTTCACTGCCTTACTAATCTCAGTGGCAGCCTGGACGCACCTTGTCCGACGTTGCACATCATAGTAAGGCTGGCTGCAGGTTGAGTCATATGACACAGCAATCATTATGCCGGAGTAAGGCTGGATGCACCTCGACCCACAAGACGAAAACAGTCAGCGTCACGCAGTAAGGCTACGAACACACCCACTCACTGACGAGAACAGGTTATGTTAGAGGAAAAAAAAGGAAAGAAAGAAGAAGGAAGCGGAAACGCTGAACAAGATGGTAAGGGAAAAGTGATGCCAAGTCTGGCTGG
>JAUKWC010107597.1:0-24657 GCA_032356245.1 Endocladia muricata
GAGGTTGATGACTTCTTGGATGTGCTTGCTCTGGAGCAAATCCTTGAAGGCCTCGTTGAAGGCATCTGCAATGTCAAACTGCATTAAGGTTACTCTAGAGGGACTAAGGAGAATCCTCATCTGCCCTGCTCGCAAGTTCCGGGGGGCACTGATCAATCCGGTTCTGATTTTACACCCTACCGCAGAGTGCACACTTTTACGTAACGGAGTCATTAATTTCATTTCCTAGAATCCCACGAAGCCGTAAACACCTATCTTCGACTGGCCAGATTAGTCCCCCAAAATAGTCTTTGAGAGACTATTCTATTGTCCGTTTGACTGCAATTGGTTCGCTGTAAACCACAAGTAACAGTATAAAGTTTTCGTTGGACCATTCAACCGTCCTTACCGATCAAGAGTATATATAGTTCAAAACAGCCCGACATCGACTCGGTGGCCAAGTTTTCTTTACTATGATAACTTTCCTCGCTATCTGTTGTACCAAGAGGATATGGATAGCAGTACATGATAAAAAACGTACGGGAGGGCCTTTCTCTAGGTTTTTAAGGACCGCTTCGTGGATCGTTCTCCTAGTTAACTTGCTTTTTATTGGGGGGAAAGGCATAGGAACCAGTTGGTACTATGGATTTATGTGGGCTCAGCTATACAAATCTCTGATAGCCCCAAGCCGCGCACATTGATTCTCGACAAATTCGTCGTTGATGCGGGTTTTTTCTACTCTGGCCCTATTTTGCAAGATATGAGTAGGAGGTGGTCGCGGTATGACATGGTCGGCCGCTTATCCTTACGGAGGGTGGGGACTCATCTAATCTGGGTAGCAGATTAAGACTGCGCCTATGTGGATAGCACACGAGTTCAGGTATTGAATAGACGTTTACGGTAAGAGATGGTACTGTAGGCGCGCAATCAGTTTTATTTTGGTTTGTCTACACAATAAGTATCCAACCGGGGCATATTCCAATTATCGCTGTACTTTGTTTGGAAGCAGATTGTACGTCTGTCCCACGTCAGCGCCTGATACTATCCGGGTCGGCTCTGAATCCCTGCGCGGCGGGACATGTGCCTCGACGGAGGCCAGATGCCATCCAGAAATAAAACTCCTCAGCTTCGCGCCGGACGAGGGAGCTGAGAAGGACCAGGAGACTAGGGTGCCCTTACATTTTGCAAAAACTAACGCGAGCGCGAGCAGGAGCAGACGGGCAGAAGCGGTGCTAAGACGTAGGGACCAAGCTGGGCGAAGGTCGCAGTTTCAGGGGGGAAGTCGAGAACTCAGAAAGCGTATTGCGCGACGCAAGCGAGAAGGGAGGCGATCACCCGGCGGTGTCACTGCGGACAGTGAATGACAATAACAAAGCGCTTTGTTTCGACGAGTATTGTTTTCGTGTCCGGCAGAACTGACTTTGGTGATCAGTCTTTGTGTGATCTTGCGCAGCAATGTACCCGAACTTACCAAACTTTATTTTTCTGTTTCTTGGTCTCAGAGAAAGCTTCCTAAGTGAAACATGGCGGCTTATGAAGTCGATATTTCACTTATGGCTCCAACATTAGAACATGTTACACAATCTGACTTGATCAAGTTCGAAATTGAGTATACCGCCCATGCGAAGAAGGTGGAAGACATGAATAGGCCCCGTGATGCATCGAGGCGTATCGAACCGTGCTCGATCCGTACATGCAGTGAACATCAAGTGCTGCCAAGCCTAAGTGTACTTGGAGAAATCCAGGGAGCGTCTACATTAGTAGAAGCGACGGACAGGCATGTCGAAACTTGGTTCCAATCCCGCCTCACGATGTCTCCAGAAGACTTGCCTGGAAGAGGTCGCTCTACACTGGACTCATTGACATACGAATCGAGCAGGCACGATCCTGGCGGAGCGGCGGTAGCATCTGCGTTTCCGGAAATGGATGCGGACGTCCACTTGGTGCAGTAGCAAAGTAAACCTTCCATTCGTACTGCACATTTTGAAATGCCAAGAAACGCTGACTTTAGTGGGATTTCAAAACGTGGAGCTCATGTAGTACGGCGGTTTTTCGCGTGGACGACCACTTCCAAAAAAAGTATTTCGAACTGCTGCGTCCAGTGAACGCTCGTATACACTACCCGCAGCTCATCTACTAGTAAAATATGCAGCTCGTACTGCCAACTGTGCAGTACACAGCAGGTCCACAACTCATCTGACGGACCGCAATGTCACATGATGACCTATAGTCTGCCTCATGTGGATAAGCTTTCTTTGGGCCCTTCACACTCTTATCTGCCTTCCGACGGACTTTGCGCCACTGCGCTGGAGACCGCTACGCGCAACATGCACCATCTGCGGCTCTAGGAAACTGAGAATTATGCTCGGTCATGTGCGGCTGCACTGGCACACCCAGAATCTTGCCGACGCTAGATGACAAGATATGATGTGTAAAACTCTGCGCTGATTTCTCAGAGAGTATTGTAAACACTGTGGAACACGAAGAAGGACAAACGTGTAATCTGCGTAAGGGGTGGCACGTTGGACGAGTGCTGCCGGATGGCGTCAGTTTAGTGCGTGCTGAACGTAAGACGCTTAACTCTTTCGCGATGCCCCAACTTAGTGGTTCTGTCCTTCGCATTGCGATCGTGTAGTAGAGTCTGCTTTGTGCATCAACCCGGCACTGGCTATCAATGCGCGCGTGAAGTCATGCAACTGGCACCGTGTGGTCTGCGCCGAAGAGTTGCGAGTTGCAGCGCAAAGCTGACGCCAACACTGCACTCGGCACCATTTCATATGGAACAACTTTCTTCCAACGCTGTTCGGCCACCTATCGTTAGAAGCACGTGGATAGTACAGACACCAACACTTCACCGCACCATCGACGTAAAGGTATTACAGTTGACCCGTGCAGAACGGGAGGCACAAACGTCTTGTGCTAAATATATCTTACACGTATCACACGAAGTGTAGCAACAAACCGAACCTCGAGTCGACGTCAGAGAGAGGTTGTAAATGTGTCCTTCGTGTCGTTAAAGAGTAAGTAATTTTTCAGGTCGGTCAGGTGTTACTAGTGACAGCGCCTGAGATCTGCAAATGTGAAAGTACATGAGCAGATTGATTTTGTTTTGCAGATTAAATTTCGCACATCTATCTGCACATGTGTTTTCAGACGTGGAGATTTCAGCCCCTCTCAGTACCGACACCCCCCTAGTCTAGATTATCATTACTTCTCAAACCACTTTCTCCCGCTATAGCGGTCCCAAAATGGCCGACTTTTCTGGACGACCTTTCTTGCGGCTGAGCCCAAGTCTTTCCCAGCGGCCATAGTATCCGCTGCTCGCCAGAACGGGTTCTCGAACTGGCATGTAGAGTTTATATTTTGTTTTACTTCACGCTATTCAACCACTTCTTCGTATAGCTATATAATCTTTTTCACAACTTGTCGGAACGGCAGTCAAATCCTCGTGGCTATCGGGGTCGAAATGATTATCTCTAAGACTGACCTCCCCTGCCCTACTCCTCCCGTCCGTGTCCGATTCTGCGAACCCAGATATGTCCGCGTCGTCCCAACCGTCAGACTCCTCACCTCTTCCATTATTTCTACGACTAACACGGGCCATCTCACTGGCCGGGAACTCCGGTAGCCCTCTCAGTGCGTCGAACAACTGGTCTGTCACACTTTACCCTTCCGGCATAAAGTGTACATGGTACCGTACCGTCAACTCATCCGCAATGCAGTCCTCATATCCAGCCCCGGCGTGCGAGATATGCCCATGCCCGAACAAAGCAGAGTTGGACGGGACCATGATCTTTTTCATCTTTAACTAACCCGCGGCTGCCACCTGCTCGCTCTCCTCCCCGTATGCAAACGCGTGTCAATGCTCACATACCCACAACGCGAAGCCCACTACCCGGCTCTTGATTGTTAAAGAGCCTAGCGTCTCCACTTTCAGTGTCTTGTCAAAGTCGTAGTGCGGCCCTTGCGGGCGGCTGTCCTTCCTAGTAACCAAAAACCGACCCCCCGTCTTAGGTGTGAACACCTTCCTGCGAAGTATCTTTCTCAGATCGATGTAGGCAGCAAGCTGACTCACCCAACGGTCAAGCTGCGCACGCCTCCGCAAAGCCCACACCGAATCCCCCCCTCGATTCGCAAGCTTCCATCACCAGACTCCGTGTACTTGAGTAGCGGGCAACTCCTACCTCCTGGTTTCCTGCGTCGCTCTCGTCTTTCCCCCCGTTCACGATCGGGTTCCACCACGTCTTTTGCGGCCCCTGTCGTAGTGCATTCTCCAGATTGAATGTGCTCGCAATGAACGAAAACAAATTTTAAACGGGGAAAAGCTTCTACTTGGGCGTCAACATCAGGAGCTCGAGGCTTCGGCGCAGAATGCCTCTGCAGTCAGCGAAACTACCAAGGCACGTGTATGCGAGTTGCTGAAGCCCACCTTCTAGCTTCTCAAAGTAGGCATATCGTTTGCCATAATCTTCAACCCAGTCTGCTATGTTCCGCCAGAAGTGCGTCTGAGGCCGGTTGGGCTTCCAGATGTTCGGACCCACATCGATACCCTCACGATCGCGACAACACACGTAGTTCTCCATGAAGAACGGAGGCCGATGCATGGCTACGATATCCTTGATGGTGAGGCGTTAGTGCGGCCGGTGCTCAATTGGTATGTGGATAGGAACCAGCCAGAGCATGGGTTGCGGGTTGTTCGCCATCCACAGCCGCAACTTGTCTTCTTCGTGATCTGGCGGGCCGATGTATGCTAGATTTTGCCAAGTGTCGGGTGTTTTATCAAACACTAGCGTCTCGTACGTAGTGCCAACCGGCAGGTGGTTCGCAACCATGTCGTCGAACATCTGCAGAACACCTTCACGTTGGCCCGTGTCCTCCTGGGCCGTCTTGGCCTTCTCAGCCTGCTCTGCGACCTCTCTTCTCGACTACCACACTGCCATTTCGACTGAGCCACACTTCTCCGACTGCACAACCTCCACAAATTGAGGTATTGACCGTCAGGAGGGTGCACCCGTTGTCTGCCTGGCAAGCGCCTTTCTCGTGGGCAGCACTGCGGGGACCTTTCGCGCAGGGACTGCAGGGTCGAGTGCAGTTGCGTGGAAAGCAGGAGCACGCCGGGCAGGGATGCGTGTACAGGTCACAGCAGCTGGGATTGTCACGCGAGTCGGGACAGTGTGCTTGCTGGGCCCGAGAGCAAAGTGCTCACTTACCTTATTCGCGAATCTCGTAGCGTGGGCCTTGTCGCGCTTGCCCAGATCTTCTCAAGACCCTTTATCTCTCTTGGAGAAGAGGCGCATGTGGTTCCGGTAGAGCTCTTTGACGGAAATTCTGAGGAGTTTCGATTGCGCAATCTCAGTCCCCAGAAAGTCGTTACAACCCAGGCCCTTCGTTTCGCCATACTTCTCAAAGAAGCCTAGGCGGACTTGTAGAGGCTGGTGCGCGCACGCGTACAAAGGTTCAGATGCAAACTTTCCGGCGCAGTCCTGATTGTTGACGAACCGCGATGCGGAAGTCATGAACAGTACTGCGACTCAAGGGCTCTCTGACCAAAGAAGCGGTTCAACAAGGTGAGTGGTGCCGAACGTCCTCGCTGTCGAGGCTTCGAAGGTCAGTTCACTCAGCACTTTCTCGAGGTCTGAGTCTCGGAGAAAAGTCTTGGCTACGCGCACGTAGCGGTGGGACGCAGACAGGCCGGTTGCTCGCAGCAGAATGACCTTGGTCATTGCTTCCCCTGTTCCTTTCTGACTCAACGACCGCGAGTCCATGTTATTTTCCACGGCGAGAGCTTACGTGAAGTGGGTGACACTCGTGAGGTAGTGGAAGAACAACTTGTGGATGCGGACCGGTCTGGGGGTGGTGTTCTCGTGGGACGTATCGGACTTGATGTCCGTATCAGTCATGTCGCGTCTATCCTTTCGGCGGACAAAGCGCACGCGGAGGCACTCGCTAGCCCCTTCCGGGCCGTAGTTTTCCTCTTTCAGGCTAAAGACAGCTTGGCGGCGATGAAGGCCATCCACCATACCACACTTGACACCTTCACGTAACACCGTGCCGTCCTTAATGGTCTCGTCAGCGATATCCTGTGCCGAAAGATTGTCGCACCGTCACACTGTGACCTAAATGACACCAAGCTCGTGATTGGAGCCGCGCTCGCCCATGCTGGTCCGGAAGCTATCGATGGTGGCGTCCGTACTTTCACGAAGAACGTGCTCTGGTTGTATGGTCTGCGCAATATATACGCCGACTTCGGTGGGCTCGTAGTCGGCCTCTGAGAAAGTCCGACACGACACCGGCCGCTTCTCGACCTCCACGGAAACCACATCGGAGTCCCCTCCGTCGGAAATCTCTGGTGGTGGGGAGTGGTCGGACGAAGCGCGCGCCTTGCCTGAAGTGTCCCGCGGCAGGCATTTGCGTGATGGCGACTCCGACCGGGAGGGTTGCACGCCCTTTTCGGCCGGGATTTCCTCCCCCGTCTCCGCCGGCTCCGATTCCAGCTCGAACTGCAGCCCCAGACGCGGCTTCGTGGCCGACGTGAGCAGGTCGCGTGTGGAGGTCGTGATGGGAAGTTTGTCGGTCACTTTGGAAGTACGCCGCTTGCGAGAGAGGATCAACAACGGGGGTGAAGGAGGGGGCGTTTTGTAATGGGAAAGTGGAAAAAACGAGAAAGGATCCGTGTGCGGGGAAGGTGCACTAGTGACGGTAGTGGTCGAAAAGACTGAGACCAGATAGTTGCAGCGCAGAGCGGTACTGATACGACGGCCACGGGAGGTTGAACCAGCACGGTAGGCGGTAATTATCATCGCGCACAAAAAGAAGCAATTTTTGGCAGGCCGGAATCGCAGGATTAAACGGTATAAAAACCTACGGGTATCTCGGACGGAGGGGGTGTCACTAATCATAGGGTTCAGATCTGCACATGTGAGAATACAGAGGCATATGGATGTTGTTTTTCAGGACAAATTTCGGACGTCCATCTCCTGATGTGTTTTCGCACGAGCCAATCCGAACCACTGTCCTTAGTGACACCCTCCCGCACCGTAAGTACTCTAATCATTTCTCCAAGTTTCTTGAAAGGGGCACCAATGTTCGGAGCTGCTGTGGCGGAACGGAAACGTGCGCTTACGTGAGCAGGTCGTGTTCCTGGCACCTGTTATCCCTGCTCACAGTACAAATAGCATACACCGGCTCCCACAGCATGCCACCTCACACCCTCGTGGTACCGATACGTCGAAAAGTTGTCTCCTGCTTTACTCGCTTTGTTTTCGTCTCTCCTCCCTGTACTTCTATTTGCGTGGTTTTCCTTGCTTCATTTTCATCTCTACTCCATGTACTTCTATCTACGTGGTTTTCCTTCCTTCTACGGCGACGCCTTGCTCGCCTCTTCTTGCATCCCCATCATTACTGGCTTTCATTCCTTCTTTCGCTCCTCGCCGCACTGTAGCCATGTTGCCCGCTGAACTCAGCTGGCCCGGGACAGTCCGGGTGTGCTTGCCTGCCTTCATTGTCGTTCTCTCCTCATCCAGGGTGAAGGCGAAGTTTGACCTCATGAAGCTGCACATGTCGGCCTTCCTGCACGTTTTCATCGCAGCAGACGACGAGGCCTCAATGGAGATCCAGGAAATTGCGGCAGTGAATAGCAAGCAGCGTAAGCGCGGGAACCACTTCCGTATTTCTAAAGAGAGCGACGACCAGGTCTGGCGCGAGCTATGCAGCGAGCAGGTCAAGCAGATAGTAGACCCAGCGCTGTCAATCGTGTTGCTGACCCAAAAAGAGAAGAGGATTGGGGGGATCGCAGCTGTGCCCCGGGGGCAGAATATTAGAGGGATATCCCTTATTGTTAGCACAAAGCTCATTCCCTCTAAGGTCAACGAGGTTTGGGAAGTAGTTTTGCCCGGAACCTTTTCTGTTCGCTCCCCCAGAACCTCCTAGATTGTCATGCTCGTCCACGCGATCAACGTATGCCACCAGAGGCGCGGTAGCAAACATGTATTCGCTATGAAGAAGATAGATTAAACCAAAAATCTTTTCGCGATTGCTGTGCAGTTGCTCACTCGGGCGTGGACGAAGCTGGCGAGGGCAGCGAGGGTTTCGGATTGCGAGACGCTAGTCGAACCCGTTCTTCTGTTTCGTCCACGCGTTCAGCGCTTTGCGGCTTTGCGATCAAGCGCTGATGACTTTGCACCTATCGCGCAGGAGACTACGCTGTAAGGGAATGGGGCAACAAGTGGGGAGGAGAGTACGACCAGTGTGGTAGCGCGGGGCCGAGGTATGGAGAAGGATGCGGCGATGAAGGCGGTTACCATTATGTTCCTGCCGCGCTCGCAAGCCATCGTTATAAACAAAACTTTTTGGACGATATCAAGCACTGCAGTAGTTGGCCGTATCTTAACCGCTTTAATTCGTGCGATGGCCACATGTCAAGGGTCTTTCCCAACCGGAGCGGGTATACGCGGGAGGCTTTGGGGCTTCAGCGCGAAGCACCTGGAGATGCAGGTACCTTTTTAGAGGTTATCCAGGTGAACTTGGAGCTATTGGATGCCGATTCGGAGGACACAAGACCGCGCCGTCGTCAGCAGGTGAAACTGTCCAACACTACCCGCAGCGTGGGACTATCCACGCAGACTTCTCGTTCTTTGCCTTCCCGGCTGAAGGCGGAGATGAAGCTGGACCTGCAGGGTAGCGATAAGGAAGTGGGTTATGTTGAGGCACACAGTCGTAAGGTGCAAGCCAGTGAGGCTTTCGCGTCCACTCTCGACGCATTGGTGCCGGAGCCAAACGACTCCCTTCGTGAAGCACCGGAACCAGCCAACCACATTAATCCGACTCCAGCACAGGAAGAGGAGTCGTAAGAGTCGCTGCCCAAGGATAATCCATCGACCGACATTATCGCGGAGTTGCTCGGCGTGATGAAATCGGACTACCGTGTCCACAGCCGCACCTTCCGCGACCTCCTCAATCATCACGCGGACGACTTGGGTGAGTGCCTGGAAGGTAGGATTCAGCTGCTGTTCACGGACCCTCCCTTTAAAGCCAGAAGGAAGTGGTGTGGGGACAACTTTTCCCATGGTGTCTTCACCCACAAGGACGTGGACGCCTCCATCGCAATATTCGACGCTGTACTTGCCAAGCCGACCACGGGATCAGTTTCTGTAGCGGTCTGCATTTAGGCATTTGGCTCTCGCGCCTCAGGCGTTGCAGCCTAGAAATATACGACGAGGGGAGAGATGGGGCGAGTGCGCCGAGGGGTAGGCGGCAGAAGGACCTCGTGTTTAACGTGTAGGACCAGCCAATAGTCTACGCTCGAGCTCGAGGTCATTACACGCAAAACATGTGTATAAAAGGATGTGGTCATGCCTCAGTCACGCAATGAGGTATTTAATTCTGGCGGAGGAATGTGTCGCCTGAAGTGCAGTTCGCGTGGGTATGCTACCAAACCAGCCGGTATGTGCAATCTTCGCACGCAGCATGGACGATCTGTCTGGATAGAAGCCAGCGGTTGGAGTCCGGGGAGGTGGTGAGAAGAGCTGACAGAGGTAGTCGCATGAAGATGCTTCGCCCTAAGCAGGGGAGTATCAAGCATGTGGGCGAGCCAGCGTTGCAGTATTCGACACCAGGGAACCTTTTGGTGGATCTGTTCAGTGGTACTGGCGTGACTACAAAAGGATGCGTAGCACTTCCCAGACATCGCCGTTTTATGAGGTGCGACATGGATGATGACTGCATCAGTCAGGCTCTACCATGCTTGGTTAAGGCGTTTTGCAAAAGCGTTGTGAGCACCGCGTCCGATATTGGTGGCTCTGCGCCAGTTCTGGGGCTTTCCACAAGGTACATCGCCGGAAAGTAACGGAATGTGTCTGCCGGGAGAGGGAGCAGCCATGCGGATGCTCCTGCCGGGTACCCCCGGCATCAGTGGCTATTGGACTACATAGTCAGGTATACTGCGAACAACGAGGGGGATCCCATGATTTCTCTGCGCTATTCACGGGCGTCGGTGGAAAACTGGCTGGCGAAGAACCACGCAGTGCTGCACACGCGAGACCTGCTAATATTACGGGCGGCGGAAGCGATCCAGACGTGTGTGGTGGTTCCTCCGCCGATGGTCACGTACGATGGTGTGGGACTCGGCGGATTTGCGGACTGGGGCTTCACAAAAGGAAAGAGGATCCTCCCCTTCTATGGGACGCTCGTGTACGCAGACTCTCGTGAGCGCACCCAGGAGAAGAGGAAGAACTTTGGAGGTAGTATTGTTGGGGTCGACAAAGAACGTTTCAAACGGGTAGCACTTCCCATGGAAAGGCGGCCGGAGTCCCCTGAAGGTCCGAGGCAGATGGTGAACATCGATACGGCACCATTCCGTTTGGCCGTGTTTGTGAATGACGCCCAGTATTTACCTGGGGATGAGGAGGAGCGAAACCGCGGTAATTCTAGAGCGCGGGACACAGACGTTGAGATTTACGAGGATCGGGGGGAATTTTCGCACAGAACCCTACGCTCACTGAGGAACGTTACGATCCGTGCGACGCGTGAGACCCTGAAGGGCCGGAAGTTGTTCAAAAAGTGCGGCGGTAATTTCTCCCTCTGAGGACGTCGTAGGCATTTCCAAAATTGCTTGCAGGTAAACAAGCGTAGACTCTACATGCAAATTTGAGAACCAGTTCTGCCGTGGGGGCCACATTATACCGGCTGAGAAAGACTTGGGCTTAGCCGTTAGAAAGGTCGCCTTGAAAAGCGGGCGATTCTGGGGCCGCTACGGCAGGGAAAGGAGGTTTGAGAAGTAGTAGATATTTCGACTACGGGAATGTTACAAGTAACAGGGGCCGACACTTTAACATGTGATAACACGTAAGCAGATGGATGTCCGAAATTTAACCAGACAAAACAACATCCTCCTGCCCATATATTTTCACATGCGCCGATCTCAGCCCCGATCAGTAGGGATACCAACCAAGTCTGAGTTTTCGTTACTTTCTTGAATGCCCATTTCGAGGTCCTCAGTCCCTACTTCTGGTCCTGCAGTTCACGCTTATAATGCCTCAAACGTCTGCAGCCACTCTCCGTGTTTGCATGACTTCACAAGGGCCCCACTACTAGTGGTAGCTGGTGGCTGGGATTGGTACTCCTCAGTTCACAACAACTGCGAGGTAGCTCTCAAGCTTCTGCTTCTCAACAAGCCTCTGTATGTCTTTTGCTGCGTGTGCCGCAGCTCTGAATCGGAAGCTCCGCCGGCCAGAATGACGAGAAGGGCTGTTCCGATGCAAAGACCTCACGCACCCACGAGCCGCAGGAGGGGGACGGCGAAGCCCCGGCCTCGCATGTTGCTGTGACCGCACCGAGGCGCCTAGCTAATGGAGCTTACCGGCACCCAGACGGTAGGTAAACAGCGGTTGTGCAGACACAGACAACGCCGGCGCCGTGTCTGGTCGGTCTGAAAGGGGAACACGCCGATGGTGCCGCTGTTGTAACGAACCACAGCGCTCCCGTAACACTGGCACTACCAGCACGGAGTGCTGCTAGCCAGGTGCCTCCTCGTCGTTCGTTCATTCAATCTGAGTGGAGCCCGAGCACAGCTAGCTTCACCGTCTAGGCCGAAATTGCGTCCGCCCCTCGCCTTCTCACGCGCGACATTGCAGCTCCTTTACGGTCACGCATCCGGGGCTGAGCAGAGCCAATTCATCGTTGGATTCTGCGTCCTCCTGGCGCATTGGGAGTGAGATTCTCTCGTTCTCCACCTCCGTGCATGCACTCCTGGACATCGGTTGAGACTGCCGCTGTAGCTCGCTGACAACCGATCTCGCGTGAGCGGATGGAAGAGCTACAAACGATGCTTGACAAGCAAATGATCAAGGTCAAGGCGCAGGAGAAAAAGATTGCTAGTCTCATGAGAAGGGCCCAAGACCACAAGGAGAAGCTACGGCAGGCAGATCGAGAGCTTCTTGAGGGGCGGGTGACGACTAACGCAAAGCTTTCCGAGCTCCTGCGACTATAAGGCGAATTCACGGATGTCAAGCAGGAGCGAGAGAGCATACGTGTGGCTCGCAAAATTTCCGGCGGCACTCACCAGGCCTCTCCGAGTGCCGGAACTGGGTTTGGTCAGAGTCGCAAGCGTATGACCCAGGTGGGGACGATGTATATTGGTGGTGCCAAGAGCATCGAAAAGGATCTTTTCCAATAGTACCACCGCGAAACTGTTGAGCTGGACCACACAAGTTCTGTTCCAGCCCGGAACTGGGTAGGTCGGAGTGAACCGTGCGTGGCTAGGGAGCTCTCCGCTGACTGCCTGCAGGGTGTCGTGCCGATTGCACGGATGGTTCTTGCCAATCGTGAGGATTACTATACGCGCTCCTACTACGATGAGGCGACGGCACTGGTTGGAATGCTGCGTCCAGAGCTTGGCACCGGGAACTAGACACCATTATTTTTGGACGCCAAGTCACGCTGCGAGTGCGGAGAGGCTATTTCAACAGACTATGCTCTATGTGCAAGGATGAGGCAGACAATCTCTGACATGATGAGCGCACGGAAGAGAATTGCTACGGACAAGCTGTTCAAAAGCCTCCAGTATTTCTGCTTGATGTCGCGGAAGATCACGTTCGTATCGAACAGCGAGTGGGAGGAGCGCTCATCTGATGCACTTGAAGCATGGCTGAGGCTTGTGACCTCAGAAGGGGAGCAATGTACTCCAGACTTCTTATGGTGGCGACTCAGCAAGGCCAAGGACCTAACACATAGTGAATACTCTATACCGAGGGTGGTTTGTGATCTTGAGGGGGGTGATGTGCTGTTTGGACACTCGTTTGGGGGACGTGTCCTCTATAAGGTCCGAGGGTACCATGCTCGACAAGATGGCACGTCCGCGCACGGGTCCATCATGCAACTCACACGCCTGGACGCCTGGCTCGCGACAGTGATATCCTGACTGCAGCATGATGACAGCCATAGCGGCTAGCACCAACGCCCATACAGCCTGGCGTCGGCCACGTACCTATCGTTGGCAACCACGCAGATACTATTCAGCGTTTGCAGCGTTTTTTGCCGTATTTTTTCGCAACATATATTCCGGTACGGTTCTACGGTTCGGGGGGCGTTGTGCGAGTCGGTCATTGAGTGGTTGGAAGGATCTGGTGAAGAGGATGGAGAGGGTTTCTACGCAGGCGTTCCTGTAGTAGCCACAAACGTGGTAGAGGTAGGTTGAGAGAACAAACTTTATGTGGTAGTACGAAAGACGTGATTTTCGGACGACTTCTCCAGTACGCTTGGCGGTGTTGTAGATTGCTCCCTTGTACGAGCAGACTCAAACGACGGGCCGTATGAAATGTGCAATGATGCGTCCGGTCTGCCCTGGATTCCGGTCGCAACTCTCGATTCCGTGTGTGTTTCCGGAAATGGATGCAGACGTTCATTGAGTGCAGTACGAGGCCTATTAATAAGCGTGGTTTACTACACGTTTTGCAGTTCTGCGTGTAGTGTTACTAGACTCGGACGTCCACCATGTGGACGTCTAGGTCTAGGAATACTAGACCCTTGAAAACGCCGTACCTCTCCGTTCTCTCATTCTTCTCGCCACCCCTTCTCCGTGCAGCCATCCTTTGCAGCCCTCAATATCCGGCGGAAATACCGGCACTGCGTCTAGTCTCCATACGACGCATACTCCCTTTCCGAACACGAGCAACAGTGTCACCTCGGAACACAATGACCGGCCGAGCTCGTCCCCACTCCCCGGCAATGCTCAGTCGCCCCAGAACCTCCTGTCTACTGTAACGATAACGTCCTTTCTGATGACGCTCCGGCGCCTCTGATTCCCTTGCTCATATTCCTGTGTGACCCTGATGCAGAACCAACCACAAGTAAGACCGAACTCCTCACACAAACTATCGCAATTTTTCTTGCGGTAGTAGAGAGGACTACTGGCCCGCGCACGGTTGACGGCATCATATCTATCCTCAGGGATCCCTACTTCTCGCTCGCCCGCTTTGGAGACCGCATTCGCTCCTCACAAGAGTTTCCCTCCTTTACACTCGCTGTTGTCGAAAAGGAGCCTCACCATCAGGGCTTCTCCACAACTCGTGTGTTGGACCATAGCGATACGCTCTACGGAACTGCTTCCTTTCGGTACGCTGTCGAGATCTTGCGAAAAGAAGTAGCGCAAGCCAACAAAGAGTCTTGCTACTTCCGGCCTTGTGGTGACCCCTCGCAAAGCGACACGCATCTCTTCGGGCATCCTCTGCAGGCTGACGTCCACCGACGAGTTTGTCACGACCTCAAGAAAGAAGTCACGGGCAGCGAGCTCGAGGGTATCATATTGGACACCGGGTCGTCAGGAACCCACTCGTTTGTAGGTTGCATACAGATATATACGAATAAATGCGCTACTACACTGAAGAACAGCACCCTCGATGCGTATCCCGTGCATCTCACTCACATAAACTTCATTCCCGCTTTCCACAGACGCTGCATAATGTCCTAGCACACCGTCGTTGGCTGTCCTCCTGTCGAGCTCTTCCGAATCATTGACGACAAAGACTTTGACGTCCTTCCACCGTCTTCGACTACTCGTGCACCGGACACCGAAACCTCCGTACTACATTTCGCCCTGCACTTTCTGCTACCGCCTTTGTATGAAAAGCCCCTAGTAGGCTTTGGATGGTCAGATGCTTACCATCATCTCTCGAAATGTCACCCAGTCCTCACCAGCTACTGTTTCGACATATCCGAGGCGATGAACATCATCGGCACTTGATCAGGCACAAGACCCAGTCAACCCTGCCACCATTGCATGGTACGTTTAAATCTCCTCACTTCGTACGCCTCATCCCTGCCTCGCAGGACGCAGTCCACAATCCATTGTCGCAGAAATGTGAGCGACCTCGATGCCGACGCTGCTGCTCATGTATTGTTGGGTAGGCCGGCTCTCGCACGAGATGCCACCGCACAGCCGCAACAAACACTCGCTACCTCCTTTCTGTGTAGGTTGCCATCCTTTCTGGAATCATGCCCCTTGCTTCCGCCCAATTCTCATCTCGATATGCACTCCATTTTCGGTTTCGAACCTCTCCACAACTTCCACCTCAGCATCTCCAAGCTAATCGAGACATGCATATGTCTTAGGCTCGACTCCCCCGTCCTATTCACAGCGCAAGCTTCTGCCGGCAACAGTCGGAAACAATTCAGAAGCATCCGCACCGCTCTTTTTCGCGGAGTCAACACGGTTCTGGCTGCCATCCAGAGGGACTTTTACGTTCCCGGTCTACACGTCCACTTCTCCGCCTCCGAAAAAGGCAGTCGCCTGAACTGGCTCTACACAAATGAAGGAGTCCGTGTCATACTGGAGGCCGAACACACCAACTCCGTTGGCATGGTCTTTCCAATTATCGCAGGAATCGTGGACCGTTGCTGCGATGAGCCTGACTCCGCGCCCCTCGCATCTGTTTGCCGTCAGTGCTCAGACATTCTAATTTACAGCTCGAGACAGGGACTAAAGAAGCACTGGAGTTTCGCCGAGGTTCACAACCCAGAAGGCCGAGTCAACAAGTTTGAATCCTCCATACTCCATATCGTACGGGACCACCACGCGACCATGGACAAGACCGTCAGGTTATTTCTCCTCACCCACCTTACAGATGCCATCCGCAACTTTGAAGGCCTTCAACATCTAGATGCTGGTGTTTGTGAACAAGCTCACACTGCATTCAAGCGAGACTACCGCCGCACCTCCAAGGCGTAGTGCAACAGCCATAGACGAAACCGTCCGCCGAATCCAGCACTCCGAAAAACATTACTGCCGTTCGAACGGAGCTCGGCTCTGTCTCCCAGACGTGTCGCCTCACAATCCTGCACAAGAACCTAAACGACAGGTACGGGGCGCGTCTTATCAGAAAAGGCTTCAGAATGTACCTCCGTGAACTCCCTCACTTGAGAACCGTCGCCATGCCGCTTCTCGGAACCAAAGAAGGCCGCCTCACCGCTGCGATGCTCCAATCACTATGCGGAGAAGCTCCCGACATTTGCATCGATCTTCTTGTCCAGCTCGGTGATCAGGGCACTATTGTACTACTGGATCTTGTCCTCGCCGAGCTTTTCCAGCAGCATTCAGTCCACACAAGTGACGGTCTCCAAGTTAATATTGTCAAAAGTGGTTGCGTTCTCGGCTGCTTCTGTCTTTCCATCAACGACTATGATCCCGACCTGAAAGTCATTCGACTCGACCCAGCGCAGAAACAAGTCATTCGGCGCATTTATGCAAATAGCAGCTTCGGCCCTACGAGTTGGCAGCGATTCAGCGTCGTGCTACTGCCCGCTGACGACGAAGAACGGACAGAAACTGTACGGGTGGCCCAGGTTCTGTCTTTATTCCGTATGCATGGCGGTGAATCACAGTGCCCTACCGAATATGCTTTCGTTCGGTCTATGGATTGGATTCCACCATTCGACGCTGTTCATGACAATCTGCAATGCGTGTGCTTGCGGTGGTGAACATGTGAGAATGAAAATCGCACAGAACATCCGGTCCCGCTCCCAGAGATGCAGAGACGAGGGCGTCAAGCTCCTCCTTCCCCCTGGTTTGCCCTATCGAACGCACTTGAAATCATTCGGACAGCTCGCGTGGTGAAGTCAAATTTCCACATCCCCTCTTTCACTCATCAGCTCCACCGCCTCTATCATATCTTCTACATAAACAGGTTCTACAGAGCCTCTGATGCACGACCAGTCGTAGCTGAAACCCCCCTCCAACGGACATGCCATTCTTTCTAAACTACAAGTAAATACACGAGAAAAATACAGTCCGGTTAGTGAGCTACCAAAATACACGTACGGTTTTCTTTCCTCTCTCTCTTCTGCGTGCCGACAGTTACTCATACTCTGCTCGAACAACAGCGCGCGGGGGAGAACCTAAAGTTGTAGCGGGAATCCGTGACAGGCCGGACGCGCCATTGCAAAGTTCATACGGTCCTTCGCTTGAGTCTACACGTGCAACAGAGCAATCGACAACACCGCCAGGCAGGCTGTAGATGTTGTCCGAAAACCAAATGTTTCGTACCGCCACATACTTTTTTTTTCTCTGAACACACCTTCACCACGTTTGTCGGTACTCCAGAGGCGCACGCTAAGAAATTCTCGCCATCTCCTTCACCAGACCGTTCCGTCCTCTCACTCACAAATTGACATAACGCCCCCTCAATAGTAGCGCCATACCGAGACACCTCTTCCGGAACAATGTGACATAAAACGATGTAAACGCTGCATAGTATCTGCGCGGTTGCCAAGGGCAGGTACTTGGAAAACGCCAGGCCGTAAGTGCATCGGTGCTGCCCGCCACGGCCCTCACCATGCTGCACGCAGGATACAACTATTGCCAGCCAGGCTTCCAGGCGTGCGAGTTTCCTGATAGACCCGTACGGGGACGTCCCATCCTGTTGAGCATGGTACCCTCGGAACTCGTAAATGACATGTCTCCCGAAAGATTTTCCAAACAGTACGTCACCCTCATCAAGATCACACACATCCTTTGGTACAGAGTAATCACCGTATGCTAGATCCTCGACCTTGCTGAGTCGCCACCATCAGAAGTCTGGAGTCCCTCGATACCGGGGACACCCAGCAGGAGCATCGGCAGGGCTGTTCCGCGTCCTGGCAGACATGTTCCGTTTCACGCCAGCCAAATACCTTGTAGAAAGCTCCACAGCCCGCGGAGTGCCACCAATGTCGCACGCGGTGCTCACAAGGCTTCCACGAAATGTGTTGACCAAGCTCGCTAGAGCTTGAGTGACGCAGTCGTCATCCTCGTCGCACCCAACGAAACGGCGCTGTCTCGGGACACCTAGCCATGCTTTCGCAGACGCACAAGTACCACTGAAAAATTCCACGACAAGGTCCCCCGGTGTCGAATACAGCATCTCCAGCTCGTTCACATGCTTAATGGTGTTGTGCTCAGGTCGAAGCATGTTCATGCAACTCACTTCGTTAGCTCTTCGTACCACCTCTCCGGGCTCCAACCGCTGGGTCCCATCTATACAGTTCGTCCAGGCTGCGTGCGAAGACTGCACATACCCGTTGCTTTGGTAGCATACCCGCGCGAACTGCACTTCAAACGGCACATTCCGCCGCCAGAATTGAACAGCCCATTGCGTAACTGAGATGTGGCCACATCCTTCTTTACCCGGTTTTTGCGTGTAGTGACCTCGAGCTCTAACGTGGACCATGGGCTGGTCCTCCACATTAAACATGGAGTCCTTCTGCCGCCTACGCTTCGATGCACTGGCCCTGTCACTCGCCTCGGCGTACACCTCGCGGCTGTAATGCTTGAGGCGCGAAGACCACATGCCGAAATACAGACCACTGCAGAATATGATTCAGTGGCTGGTTTTAGCAAGCAGTGTGTCGAATATTGGGATGGAGGCGTCCATGCCCCGGGTGTTGATGACATCATTGGCAGAGTTCTCTGCACCCCGCTCGCTTCTCGTCTTGAACGCAGGGTCCGTCAACAGCAACTGAGCTTTACCCTCTCGGCACTCACCCAAGTCGTGAACGTGATGACTGAGGAGGTCGTGGAAAGTGCAGCTATAGACACGGCAGTCCGACTTCATCACGCCGAGCAACTTCGCGGGAAGGTCGGTCGGTGGATTGTCCTTGCAGAGCGACTCTTTCGACACCGCCTGCGGCGGTGGAGACGGGCTAATACGGTTCGCTGGTTCTGCTGCTTTACGAAGGGGGTCGTTCGGCTCCGGCAGAAACTGGTTGAGAGTAGACTGCAAAGCATGACTACCTTGCCGCGTACGACTGTGTGCCACCACATCCCCCACTTCGTTGTCGCTACCCTCCATTTCCAACTCCCTCTCCCCTTTCAGCGGGGAAGACAATGAACGCGGAGGCTGCGCGGATAGTCCCACACTGGGCGTGGTGCGAGACAGTGGCACCCACCGACGACGACTTGGCCTTGTGTCTTCCGAATCGGTATCCGAAAGCTCCGAGTCCTACTCGATAACCTCTGAACACGCACCATCATCTTCAGGCGCTTCACGTTGAATCCGTAAGGCCTCCTTGGTACCCCTGCTGAAGTCGACAAAGACAGTTGGCAAGTGGTCATCGCGCGACTCAAAGCGGTCTAGATACGGCCAGTTGCAGCAGTGCTTGACATCATACAAAGTTTCGATTGTAACGGTGGCTTGCAAGCTCGACAGGAACAAACTGGTAGCCGCCTGCATTGCCGCATCCCTGTCAGGAGTTCGACCCCAGGCTACCGTGCTGCTCGTACTATCCTCCACAATCGCTATCCCGTTCCCATGCAGGGGGGTCTCTTGCGTGGTGACTGCAAAGCCGTCAGAGCGTGACTTCAACGCCACAACATGCTGAACGCGGGGACAAATCAGAAGGTAAGGTTCGACTAACGCCTCAAACTCCAGAACTCCCTCTGCCTTTGCCAGCTTCGTCCACGCCCGAGTTAGGAGCTGCACAGGAAACGCGAGACGATTTTGGCTTTGATTCATCTTCGTCGAAGCAAGTAAACGTTTACTACCGCGGCTCGAATGGCATACTTTGACCGTGTGGAAGAACATCAGAACCTCGAAACTTCTGGGCCGGCCAACAGAAAAGGTTCCTGGCAGACCTACTTCCCGAACCTTGCCGACCTTAGAGGGAATGAACTTGGTGCCAACAATTAGGGACACCCCGTAGTTCTTCTGCCACAGGGCCACATCCGCGATCTCCCCAGTCCTCTTGTCTTTCCGGGTCAGCAAAACGATTGACAGCGCTGAGCGTAATATCCGCTTTATGTGCTCTCTGCCCTGCTCGCGAGAGACCGGGTCGTCTCTCTAGATAGAAGTGCGGAAGTCGCTGCCAGGGTTTCGCTGCTTGCTCTTCACAGCGGCAATTTCCCTGATCGCCAATGAGGCCTCGCTGTCTGCGCCGATGACAAATTGCAGGAAGGCGGACATGTGGAACTTCTTGGGGTGAAACTTCGTGTTCACCTCGGATGAGGAGAGAACGACATTGAAGGCAGACAAGAACACGCTAACTGCCCCGGGCCGGCTGGGTTCAGTCGGCGCCGTGGGCACAGCGCGATGAGAACCGAGAGAGGGAAAGAAGCCCAGGAATGATGGGGATGCAGGGAGGGAGGAGCAGAGCGTCGCAAGCGAAGCAAGGAAAACCACGTGGATCGAAGTACAGGGAGGAGAGGAGAGGTCGGAGCAAGGAAACCAGGGAGGACTGCGTTGACATGTTGGTATTGCAAGAAGGTGCGGTGTCGTGTTGTGGGAGCATGTCTGTGCCACGTGTGTTGCGGACAGGGAGGGCCGCGGCCAGGAACACGACATACTCCCACACGGTCACGTTTCTGTCCCATAACAGCAGCTACGAATAGTGGCGCTCCCTTCACCAAACTTGGAAAAGCAAGTAGACAACTTAGGGTGCGGGGGGTGTCACAAAGGCCAGGGACTGAGATCTACATTTGTGAGAACACATGCGCAGATGGATATGCGAAATTTCATCTCAAAAACAACATCCATCTGCCGGTGTATTTTCACATATGCAGATCTCAACCCCTGTCACTAGTGATACCACCCCAATCTTATAAAGTGCACACTTTTTAAACGAGGATGTACCTACTGTGTCCTGCTCAGAATTGCTTCTTTTCGTGCGCGACGATAGTTGCCGCCAACCGTCCACGTTCAACCTTTCCCGGCCGTCATGTCCGTACGCCTCCAGCGCTACCACTTTCTCCTCTCAGTCTTTCCATTCTGTACCGTCGCCCGTACACCCTCCCCCGCACACGAATCCCTTCTCGTCTTCTCCGCCTTCACATTATAAAACCCCTCCTCCTTCATTCCCATTTTTCGTCTTTTGCCGTAAGTGGCGTACTTCCAAAATGACCGACAAACTTCCCATCACGACCTCCACACGCGACGCACTCACGTCGGCCACGGAGCCGCGGCCAAGGCTGTAATTGGAGCTGGAATCGGAGCCAGTGGCGACGGGGGAGAAGTTTCAGGCCAAAGCGGGCGTGCAGCCCTCTCTCTCAGAGTCGCCATGACGCAAACGCGAGTGGCGGGATGCCTCAGGGCAGGCGCGTTTTTCATCCGATCGCTCTCCGGTACCAGAGATTGTGGACTGTGAGGAGTCCGAGGTGGTTGCCGCGGAGGTCGAGGAGCAGCGGGTATCGTGTCGGTCTTTCTCAAAGGCCGACGACGAGTCCACCGAGGTCTATGTATACATTGCTCAGATCATACAGCTGCGGCACGTTTATCGCGAAAGCATGGACACCACCATCGTTGGCCTCCAGGCCACCATGGTTGAGCGTGGCTACAAGTATGACCTTGGCCTCATGTCGGTCACCGTGCGACGGTGCGAAAATCCCTCTCTACCGGATATCGCTGACGACACCATCAAGGACCGCACGGTGTTGCACGGAAGTGTGACGTGTGCGCTGGTGGACGGCCTTCATCGCCGCCAGGCTGTCCGTAGCCTGAAGTAGGGAACGGACGGCACGGCATGAGCTCGCCAGCGCCTCCGCGTGCGTCTTATCCGCCGAAAGGATGGACGGGACATGACGGATACGGAAATCATGTCCGACTCGTCGCAGCAGCACGCCCGTGCGGGACTGGTCCGCATTGAGAAGCCGGTCTTCGACTACCTCATCAGTGTCATCCCCTTCATGCGGACTTTCCCCGTGGAGAACGACATGGACCCAACTGCGTGGAGTCAGAAGGGAGCTAGGGAAGCAACGCCAAAGGCCATTCTCCTCCCGGCAACAAGCCTGTCTACCTACAACGGCTACGTACGCGTAGCTAAGATTCTTCTCCGAGATTCAGGCCTCGTCAAAATGCTCTGCGACCTGACCTTCGACGCCTCTACCTCTAAGAAGCCCTGCATCACTCCCCATGATGACCAGCTTCGTTGGTCAGAAAGCCATCAGGTCGTAGCTCTGTTCGTGATTTCCGCGTCGCAGTTCATCAACAACGCGATCCGTGACGGAAACTTTGAATCTGAAGCTTTCTACGCGTGCGCGCGCCAGATTTTCCGAGTCGGCCGAGACTTGTTTGAGAAGTATGGGAAGGGGATGGGCCTTAGCTGTGACGAAATTCTGTGGACCGGGATTGCTCAACCGAAATTCCTCAGAATTTCCGTCAAAGAGGTCAATTTGAGCCAAATGCGCCTCTTCTCCCAGAGAGACAACGACTCTGCAGAAGATCTGGAGAAGCGCGACAAGGCGAGTTCTACGCGCTTCCCGAATGAGGTAACTGATCACTTTGCTCCTAGGCGCAGCAAGCACGCCGCCCCGGCTGGCGTGACCACCCCAGCTACTGTGCCTTCTACACGGCGCTCTGCCCGTCGTGCTCCTGCTTCCCACGCGACTTCACTCTAGCCTGCAGTCCGTGGGTGGAACGCCCCAGTAGTGATGCCCGCGACAAAAGCGCTTCCCAGGGAGAGAACGGCTGCACCCTCCTCACATTCAACGCCTCTACTTGTGGAGATTGTGCAGTCAGGGAAGTCTGGTGGAGTGAAAAGGGCAGTGGGGCAGTCGAGACGAGGAGTCGCTGAGAAGGCCAAGGCGGCCCAGCAGAACACGGGCCAACATGAAGGTGCCCCGCGGATGTTCGACGACAAGGTTCCGAACCAACAACCGGTCGGCACTGCGGACAAGCCCGTGGTGGTTGCCGAAACACCCGACACTTGGGAAAATCTATCATACGTCGGACTGCCAGATCACGAAGAAAAGGAGTTGCAGCTGTGGATGGCGAAAGACCCGAGCCCCATGCTCTGGCTGCTACCCATCCTCATACTCATTGAGAACCAGGCGCACTCGTACCTCTCCATCAAGGACGTCGAAATCATGCATCGGCTTCAGTTCTTCATGGGAAGCTGCGTGTACTTTACCAAGCTTGAGGGTATCTAAGTGGGTCTGGACATCCAGAAGCTCAACCGGCCTCAGAAACACTTCTGGAGGGACGTAGCAGACGGGGTTGCGGATTTTGGCAAAGGATATGCCAACTTTGAAAGGCGCCAAGGTGAGCTTCAGCACCTCGGCTACACGTGACTTGAGAATTTCTCCGGTCCCACCAGCATCCCGCGCGGAAGGCTCGAGCCCCTGATGTTAACGCCCAAGTGGAAACTTTCCACCGTTGAATAGTTGTTTTCGTTCATTGCGGGCACATTCAACGTGGAGAATGCACTGGGACAGAGCCCGAAAATGATCTGGTGGAACCCGATCGTCACCGAGCGGGAGGACGAGGGGGACGCAGCAAACCGGGAGCTGCGAATCGCCCGCTACTACCGTACACGGAGCCTGGCGATGGAAGCCTGCGAATCTAGGGGGGATTGGCTGTGGCCTTCGCGAAAGCGTGCGCAGCTGAACGCGTAGGTGGTTCAGCTCGCTGCCTACACCGGTGTGAGGAAAATATCAAGGGCGAAGCTGTTCATACCTAAGACGGGGGGTGGGTTTTTGGTTACTGGGAAGGACCGCCGACGGCAAGCGCCGCACAATGAATTTGCCGAGCCATTCAAAGCGGAGACGCCGGGCTTTATAGCAATCTTGAGCGGGGTAGTGGGCTTCCCGTTGTGGCTGTGTGACTATTGACACATGTTTGCATACGGGGAGAAAAGCGAGGAGGTGGCAGCGGCGGGGATGTTCAAGATGAAGAAGATCATTGTGCCGCCCAATTCTGTGTTTTCCGCGCATGGGCATCTCACGCACGCCGGGGCTGGGTATGACGACCGCATTGTGAATAAGTTGACGGGACAGTCCCATGTCTACTTTATCCCGGCAGTAAAAGGTGTGCCCGACCTGGTGTTCTACGCACTGAGAGGGCTACCGCACCTCCCGGCGAGTGAGATGGCCCATGTTAGTCGTGGGAGTAGTGAAAGAGGTGAGGAGTCAGACAGTCAGGATGACGCGGGCATGGTTGTGTGTTTAGACTTGCACGCGTGCGGGAGTAGTATGGCTGAGGAGATCACTCCTGGAGATGATGGTTCGAACGACGATGACTCGGAGGAGTTGCTTTTTGTTCCGACAAGTACTGAGGAAGATTAGGTAGCTACACGAACAAGTGGCTGAATAGTGTGAAATGAAACAAACTTAAACGCTGAACGCCAGTTTGAGAACAACTTCCAGGCGAGCAGCCCAGTATGAAGAGGCTGGAAAAGACTTCGGCTCAGCCGCAAGGAAAGACGCCCAGAAAAGTGGGCGAGTTTAGGGCCGCTACAGCAGCGGAAGGAAATTTGAGAAGTAGTGAAAATTCAGACTAGCGAGGTGTCACTGGTGACAGGGGCTGAGATTTATACATGTGAAAAAGACATGAGCAGATGGATGTGCGAAAGCCAATCTGAAACACAATATCCATCTACCCATTTATTTGCACATTGCTAGATAGATCTCAATCCCTGTCACTAGTGCCACCCCACCGATCTTAAAAATTACCCACTTCTAAACGCCACGAAATACATGCTTATAACCTCTCTCTGACGTCGACTCGAGGTTCAGTGTGTTTCTACGCTTCGTGTGATATGTTAAAGACCTGTTCAGCCCGAGAAGTGTGAGCCTAACGGTATGCACGGGTAAACTGTAGCACGGCTACGGCAAGGGCGGAATGAAGTTTTCGTGTCTGTACTTCCCACAGGCTTCTAACGGTAGATGACCGTACAGCGTAGGAAGAAAGTTGTTTCGTATGAAAGAATGTCGACTCGACCATA
>JAUKWC010107708.1:0-24604 GCA_032356245.1 Endocladia muricata
CATTCATCCGGGAGAATGCGCTGGGAGAGGGTCCGAATGAGACCTGGTCGAACCCGGTTGTGAACAGGGGGGACGAAGAGGGGAACGTAGGAAACGGTGAGCTCGAAATCGCGCGCTACTCCAGTACAAGGAGCCTAGTAATGGAAGCCTGCGAATCCAGGGGGACTGGGTGTTGGCTTTGCGAAGGTGCGGGCACCTGGACGCGTGGGTTGCTCAGCTTGCTGCCTACATTGGTCTGAGGAAGATATCTGGGAGGAAGCTGTTCGTGCTTAAGACAGGGTGTCGGTTTCCGGTTACTGAGAAGTACTGCCCTCTGCAAGCCCCGCCCAATGACTTTGACGGGTCATTGAGAGCGGAGACGCTGGACTTCTTCGCACTCGTGAGTGGGGCAGCGGGCTTCCCGTTTTGGATGTGTCACTGTTCACACGCCTTCGCATACAGGGAGGAGAGCGAGCAGATGGCAGCTGCGGTGCTATTCAAGACGAAGAAAATCATAGCCTCGCCCAACTCTGTGTATTTCGAGCATATATATCTCACGCACGCCGGGGCCGGCGATCACGACTGCATTGCGAATGAGTTGACGGTACGGAACGATGTGTACTTTACGCCGGAACCGTGAAAGGTGCAGGAGCTGGTGCTCTACGCACTGAGAGAGCTACCGCAGTTTCCGGCCGCTGAGATGGCCCGTGTGATTCGTAGGAAGAATGGAAGAGGTAAGCGGTCGGAGACCCCTTATCGCTGGGGACGACGCGGACGTGCTTGTGTTTGCAGACTCGGACGCGGCAGGGAGGAGTAGGGCGGAGGGGGTCAGTTTTAGAGGTGGCGTTCTGGACTCTGATGACCCCGAGGAGCTGATTGTCGCCCCGACAAGTAGTGAAGAAGAGTAGATACATACACGAAGAAGGGGCTCAATAGCGTGAAGTAATACAAAACTAAACATTACATGCCCTTTTGAGACCCAGTTCCCGGCGAGGATGCCACACTACAGTAGCTGAAATAGACTTCGGCTCAGCCACAGGAAAGGTCCCTCAGAAAGGTGGGCAATTTAGGGCCGCTATTGCAGAAGAAAGGGGTTTCAGAAGTAATGAAAAATTAGACAAGGGGAGTATCACTAGTGACATGGGCTGAGATTTACACATCTGAAGATACATGACCAGAGGGATGTGCGAAAATTGGCGGGAAATACAACAACCATTTGCCAATGTATTTTCACATGTGCAGATCGTAGCCCCTGTCGCAGAAGACCTTGCACCGATCTTTATAATTACATGCATTTCAATGCCACAAATTTCACATTTACAACCTCTGTCGAACGTCGACTCGAGGTTCAGTTGATTTTTACTCTTCGTGTGATACGTATAAGACCTGTTCAGCATAAGTAGTATGTGCTTCCCGTTCTGCACGGGTCAACGGTAGCACGGATACGGTAAGGGTGTAGTGGAGTGTTTGCGTCTGTACTTTCCATGTACTTCCAAGGATAAGTGGCCGTATAGCGTAGCAATAAGTTTGGGTCGTATGGACGGATGCCGACTCAAATGTACGCCTCAGCCTCCGGCTGCAATCGGCAACACTGTTTCTTAGAGCCGCAGGGGGCGCATATTGCGCAAAGCGACCTTCAGTGCAGTGGCGTGAGATCCGTCGGAAGACAATTAAGAGTATGAAGGCTTCAAGGTTAGCTCATCCACGTGAGGCAGGCTATAGGTCATCATGTGCCATTGAGGTACGTTAGGTGAGATGTGGAACTGCAGTGTACTGCACAATTCGCAGGACGAGCCGGATGTTTTACTAGTAAATGAACTGCGAGTAGTGGATGCGGGCGTTAACAGGACGCGGCAGTTCAAAATGTTATAATTTTGGGGGTCGGTGTGCATGCGAAAACCGCCTTACTACACGAGCTTCACGTTTCGGAATGCCACAAAAGTGAGGATCCCAGGGCATTGTAGGCTGTGCAGTATGACTAGGAGGTGTACGAGGCTAATGCACTCGGTGGACATCCGCATCCATCTCCGGAAACACAGATATACAACACTCCAGATCATCCAAATCTGAGATCATTAGAGAGTGGTAACCTAGTAGCCTCTTGTGTCAGCTTCTCCAAATGACCAAAAGAAACGAGCAGCACATGCGACGCCGCCCATAGAAGTCTGATACTGACGCCTTTCAGTGTACCGATAGAGTTCCTGGCACTTCGCGCTTAAGGGCGCGTTTCCATGGCGAGGCTAGGAAGTATGTCAAAAGTTCCGGGACGTCCTTGCGGACTTGTAGAAGGGGCTTTTATCTGAAATGAAGACCGTCTGAGCCTTCGTTCTACCTTGTGAGCATTCAAGTATGTAGATTGCTAGCATGAACGTCAAGTAGAATTTGAACCCTTACATTTCAAGCCTA
The DNA here is from genome assembly GCA_032356245.1 of Endocladia muricata. Lineage (NCBI taxonomy): Eukaryota > Rhodophyta > Florideophyceae > Gigartinales > Endocladiaceae > Endocladia > Endocladia muricata. Next base: position 2,386 of record JAUKWC010107708.1, read on the forward strand.
AGAATGGGCGACATACTCCGAGTAGGCCGGGGAGACCTCAAACTTATCGTTTCCAGCAGGAGGCCATATCACGCGTCGAGTACGGATTTTCACACAGTTCACGGTCAGCAAAGCCTCGACCTCAAAATCTAATTACGTCGGACACAAACCCAGGACAGGTCCGGCAGCAGTGCACAAGCTGCTGGTTGGAGTTGGGTTCCTCGTCTTTGGCAGCCAAGAGACCTCGGCGCTTGAGAGACCGGGGGTCTGGGAGCGACCCAGCTGCTAACGATGGTGTAGGATCGGTGAGTCCGGCGCGATAGTCTGTATCGGTATGGGGGAAGTGGAGAAGATTTCTCTAAGGATACGGGATCATCGTCCGCCGTTGCATGTTAAGCTCGCGGAGAGGCTCCTAATGGCTCGAGGTGGTCTCAGAATCACTTCCAGCGGGGCACTGCCCAGCGTGCGTGTCCTCAGTTGCTCTTGGATGTGAGGCTCAGCCGCATATAAAAGATTGTAGTCCGAGTCGGAGGAGTTGGCGACTTTGAGCAAGTTTGCAGCTGATCGAAGATGATATTCCAATGATTGCTGTTCCGACCGAAACAGAGTGAGGCTTACGCCAGATGCTGCGCGTGCGCCCAAGGTACCGCCGTATGCGCCGTACTGGTTACAAGCGCTCTGTGGCTACGCAAAGATAGTAACCTTCGAGCTTACGGTCGTAATTTCCAACGGGGAAGGATCCGACAAGGGGGACGTCTTCGATCTGTTGGGCGTTAATCCCGATGATAGCGAGTGTTCACGTGTTCGCGCTGAAGGGGCCGCAGGTTGAAGCCTCTCCGCATATCGCAAAACGATGAGGACAATCATTCGCGAAGAGGGATTAGGGTCACTCTGCAGCTGAGACGGCTATGTCTGCGCGCGTGAGCCAAATGGCTGCCGAACCGATCGCACGCAGCATATCGTGGATGACGCAGGGCGGTGAGTGCGACGAACGAACGGAGCACTTCACACCGTCTAAAGATACGCTTCCACACCGCTGGCTCAGCATGGTATATGTGGACTTAGTCTTACAACCAATGTAAAACTATCGGCTGGCTCCCTACATAGTACCGTAACAGTAATTAAACGGAAATGAGGACTATTTCGTACTACGCGTTAGAAGTGGCGGACTAGATCTATTGTGGTAGGTGGCATCAGCTTGGTGTTTCTCACTCTCAAACGATTAACTTAATGGCGAGGGTCAGACGTCTCCTCTCTGTTCACTGATTTATATATACATAGAGAAGTGTGTTTTATGCATCATACTGACAGTGACTATTGATGCGCGCAAGGGTTTACATATATCGTAATGCGTGGTTTCCAACAGCGTTCTTCTAGTTGCAGCTGAATACTGAGGCCTGTATTCGAGTTACCATCATCAAATTCCGAGAAAATTTTCTCCTGCAAAGCACGGACATCTACCATTACAATGATCAGGAGAGAAAAAGTCCGTCCACTGCACTCTATCTTTACGGTTCCCTTCCTATCAGTCATTCCTATGGAACGGCATTCGCAGACTTGTCGTACTCGGCATGTCTAAAACGTATAACACGAGGTGAAAAAAGAAAGAGAAGCGTGAATCTATTCCAAAAAGAGGTTTCAGACTTCTTTCCCATCAGGTCGAAAACGAATTGATCTTTCAGATGTGTTGGGTGTCACTCTTGCCACTGGTCGCGCTCTATGAAGGCGTAGTTTCATGTGCAGATAGACGTGCGGACTATCACGTGAAGAGAAGCATTCTTGCGCTCATGTATTTGACATGCGTAAAACTGGACTTCTGTGTTTAGTGATACCTCTCTAGCCCACTGGATTTTGCGGGCATCCTTGTCTCAATAAACTTTGCTCAAGTCGCGGTAAGCCGCTGGCGCCCACTAAAGTACTGCGAAGACATTGTACAGCACGCTGCCCCGTCGTATTGCGACAAATCAATTCTCCAACTCTTTTGATATATCACTGCCTATTTTCTATTTTTGATTATCATGATTATCATGATTTATTCGAACTTGAGCGAGAATTAAGTCTGGACCAAATGATTTGCTGTACTTCTCAATATTTAGAGTCCCCGCCAATTATTGTCATTGACGGTAGACTTAGTATGTATCCCATTTGTAGCACCAAGTCGGCATGTAAAATACCCAGCCAGCGTTGTAGTGGCTTACTTTTAGTGGGTGTGAAGACCTCCATTCCTCCTTCGATCTAGGTGCGCACGCTCACCCACGGTTTACTGCGTGCGATCAGGTCGAAAGGCATTCGGGTCGCGCGCAAGGATGCCGACGTTCCGTTTGCAGGGGCTACCTTTCCCTATCTTCAGATACAGTTGTCCTTTTCGTGTTACGACACGCCGACAGACGTCCGCCGATGACATCTGTAACCTGCAGACGTGAGCACCCTCGATCGTCAGGATTTACGCCCCAAACGGGGCAGAACTCTGAGAATTCTGAGTATAACTCTCACAAACGACTGCGCCGCACGCCCGAGAGTACTTGGGCATGCCTACGTCTGAGAGAGGACGCCTGAGAACAATTCTGGCACCACCGCGGGCAGTTGTCGATCTCATCCAGGGTTATTGCTGTCCCAGACAGGCTACTACACCATATTCGCGGAGAAATCTCCCCTACTTCCTATGTTCCAGGCTCAGAATATTGAGTACCACGCACCCCTACCACGCGAGCGTTGGCAAGGTGGTTGCTGTTGCAGAGCTGGTGTCCGGAGAGCCGAGATTTGTTGGCTGCCAAGGCCGAGGAATCGAATTCCGAGCAGCAGCTTGCGCACCCCTCCCCCCCCCCCGGCCCTGCACTAGAGCAGCTTCCTACAGTTTTGGTCTCCAGACCTAAAAGTTGAGTAGTGCTCATCGCATAGCTCGAGTAAGTTCCTCACGAAGCGGTGCATCAGAACGACCTCGTTCCCGAAAGTGGAACTCTGGTGGGAATGCCCGGGCCAGGCTGTGCCGTCTGGCCTGAGCATAAGCTCTCTGCAAACAAAGTTCACTCCCAGTGGAGCCAGCTGCAAGCTATGAGCCACGCTCGGACAACGTGGTCAATCGGCTGGGTGTCGACGATATTCGTCGGTGGGCTGTTGCGGAAACGACGCAAGTATTCGCAACTTTGGTGACGCGTCACCTCAATGACCATATCCGCGAAATGCAGCAGAACACGGACGGTCAGATCGAAGAAGACGTTCGGTCCTTCGAAGCCAAAGTGGCTGACACATTGGAGATAAATCTCCGTGACTAGCTGGATCGCGACAAGCGGACCATATTCTGAGAGATGCAGCACGAGGTGAGTAACTCCGGCCTCCACAGTGCAGTAACTCAGCTGCAAGCAGAAATCCTAGAGTTAAAAACCGGACTATCCGGCGCAGTGGCGGATATTGACCTGCTGCGGAGTGCAGAAGACCTCCTTGCTTCACACAAACATAAGGGTGCCAAGTCCGACAAGAAGTCTACAGGCAGACGACAGACTGGAGGTAGGAGCCATTTTTCCCGGAAGAGAGTTGGCTATGAACACGACGAAGAGAGTGAAGACCCTTTTCCGTCGAGCAGTGAGAACGATGTCTCCAGCTCGAGTTCCTCTCGACAGGACGAGTTGAGTTATCGTCACAAAAACAAAGGTCGAAGAACGAATTCCACCTAGGGCGACCTCCATCCAAGCAATTCTCGACTTAGAAAAGTACTTTGCTACAAGATGTGTCGTCTTGAATATCGAGATGGACAAGACAGGTGTCGTGTGTGGAAAGACGTTGGCTCAGTCACGAAACGAATCGGTGCGACTCTCGATTTCCGTTTTGATGGGTGGGACCCCATCAGTGTTCTCAGATTTCTGCCAGGTTACAAGGACGCTTCAGACACGAACGAGATCTCCGGAGGAGCCCCGGTCCTAGTACTGAGCGTGTTCGTCAAAGGGAATGCATGATGTAAATCCTTTGCGAAAGTGCGCAGCACCCACCGTACTGCCCCGATCCGTCGAACAACATTGCAAGAACGTTGAGGACATCCTCAAAATACTTCAGCAAGCCGGGGTGACGCTGAAGCTCAAGAAAAGAAGCATCTTCACAACGTCGGTCGAGTAGTTAGGGCATGTTATCGGCCCTGGGCCCTTAGAAGTCGCTGAAAATAACATCTCTACAAGAGAGGATGAGAAGCCTCCTGAGAATCAGAGACAGATGCGTTCCTTTCTGGGGATGTGGAACGTGTATAGGCGAATTGCCGAGAACTTCTCGAAGATCGCCGGGCCACTTACGCGCCTCACTACTAAGGAATTATCATTCCAGTCACCGAAGTTTCATGAGCAGCGCCTCACTATTTGTAGTCGGCTTACGAAGATTCTCACTTACACCCCACCTCTCACGCTTCCTCGCGAGAGACGGCCTTATACTCTCGACAACGGCAGCAGCAATTATCAAATTGGTTGTGCTCTGCTGCAATAACGCGATGACGGTGAGCGACACTCGGACGGGTACTGGAATAGAACTCTGTCGCCTGCTGAGAAGAACTTTTCCGCGTCTGAGAAGGAATGTCTCGCCATAGCGTGGTCGTGAACCATCCTCCGACCGTGCTTGCAGAGAAACCATATCACGTTCTACACAGACCACGAGTCTTTGAAGTAGAGACTAAGTAAGAGGGAGTCTGAAGGAGGACTTGCGCGTTGGCGCTTACGTCTAGCCGAGTTTGACTTTCAAGTCAAGTACAGGAAAGGTATTGGGAACAACCTCGCTGATTCTGTGTCCAGTTTACAAACCAATGGAGAGAGAATCCTGATCGACCCTGAGGAAATTCCACGTGTCACAGTAAACTTTGAGTCTGAGGAGAGCTTCTCCGATTATACCAAAAGCGGTACCGGTGAAGTGGCTGTGCTAGACATCCTGAAGCGAGCGGCTTTCTCGTTGGATGATTTAGTTCTAGAGCCGTACCGCGACTCCTTTTGCCGAAACGAACGAGCACAGCTCGATGGCGATTCAACTTCGCCCTTCACTGCAGACGGTTCTGGTCTGCTAATAAAAGTATCAACTCTCGATGGAGCACATCAGGTAGTAGTGCCAGACACAATTCCGGGGCGTATCGTGCATCTCCACCATTATCCGACTCATAGAGGCCACCCTGGAGGCCGACAGATGTTTGCACTCTCAGAAGAAACGTCTACTGGCGGAGGATGAGCTTCGACATATACTAAGCGGTACGGAAACGTGCGAGCTGAACACCAAAAACTATGGAGCTATTGGACCATGCGTCAAAGATGAGGCTGTTCCCTGCGAATGCGCCGTTCGAACCTGTCGCCATTAACATGTTGGGGTCGCTACCCGGAACATCTCGTGGTTTCGACTACATCCTGATCATATGTCACCGATACTCCAAGCTGGCGCACTGTGCCATCATACGAAACACGAACTCGACAAGCGTCGCAACTAATTTTCGGAAGCACTGGGCGTTCGTGTACGGCCCGCCGATGTCCCTGGTATCAGACAACGGAGGAAAGTTCAACTCCAAGTTTTTTCAAGCGGTAGATAATACCGTGCACTTGAAAATATTGTACACAACTGCCTATCACTGTCACACCGATGGTCAGGTGGAGCTGTTCAACAGAATAATAGCGTCCGCACTTCGATATTATGTCGCAGAACATGATCGTGTTTGGGATCAATACGTTGACATTCTCACATGTGGGTACAACAGTCGGATCCATAGGGTCCCAAGCCACTCTCCCTTCCAGCTTGTAATGTCCCGGGCCTCAAAGACGGCCAGTATGGAGCAATGTGCGGTGATGGACCATGCGCCCCCGGCACCGTACAAAGAAAACTTTCTCCGACATATGAACACATTGTTCAAGCACGCGACCGACGTGTCCACGCGAGCGCAAGCGCGGTACAAAAAAAACTTCTTCAAACGCGTCAGACGATAACAACCGCCTACTGTACGCAGCTATCCATATCTGCGGCTCCACATGCCTTGAGGAAGAACGGGAGGTACTAAGCTCCAACAGCGGGTCGAAGGGCCGTACAAGGAACTGGAGGTCTTTTCTGATAACAACACCGTCGTCATCGACACGCAAGGCATGGAAAAACGGGTGTCCGTGGAGCATGTGGAACGAGCCCGTAACCTGCGGTCATTTCGTTCGAACCCCACCGACGTTGTTACACGGACTGCAGAAGCACCGTACTTAAGCGTATGACTCATAATACAGACGCACAATCAAAGCAAAATTTCGAGACGGAGGACGGGGATTCTTCGCAGCCCCACGTAGATACAGGCCCCGAACGCGAATATGCAATCGAAGAGATTGTCCGACACGAGAACGAGCTCAATAGGAAAATGTTCTTCCGAGTCCGATGGATGGGGTACAGCCCGGAAGAGGACACACTGGAGCCGCCACTCCATCTCGCGCGGAATGCTCTACTCCGTTATCGTCAAGCTAACGCATTGGAACCGCCCCACGGAGGGAGCGACACACTTCGAATACGTAGAGGAAACTCACACGAGGATGCGCACCTCTTCGGAGGGGGGTGCATCGGATAGTGTGCTTAACTTCAGCTGTTTGATGTACCATCTGAGCTAAGCTCAGACATGTTTGGCCAGTCGATTATCGACCACGCAGCATGCGCTGCTGGGATACGAAAAAGTACATGACTGTACGTCCGCAATTCTCAGAAATTACAATGAGAAAAGTGCGAGACGGAGGCATGCCCCCAACGGGATTGCAACCCACGCCGTGCTATTGAGCCAGAACTCAGAGGGTCGAGGGAAGTCCAAAAGGTGCATGATGACTGCAGTAGTCGAAATATCAAGCGGTGAGCTTCTCGCTCAGAGTGGTGCGCCTTACGGCGAAGGAACGAGATTCTGGGACAAAGAAAGGCCTGAAAATTAAGCCTCACATGGCAACCCCAGAGCTGGGCACAAGTAGGCCAACAAGACAAAACGTCAAATCCCTGATTATGTACTAGAGTCTGACTCTTCCTCGTTATAGTCGGAAATAGTATTCATATTGTCTATTGGACCCACAGCGAAGCTGTCTGGCACATGAACGTCAGAATCCATGACTAGAGCAAGCTCAGAGGACTGACCTTGTCATCCGCGCCAGAGGCTGAACCTCTCCCCAGCGGCGCTGCAGTAGCCGATTCCACGGGTCTCGCATCCGGAGCATTACGTATGCCCCTTGCGCCACCAGCCACACGCATCATGCGCTTACGGGCAGCTACAAACGAATTGTATCACCTCACGAGCGCTGCTCGGAAGCACGAATAGCAGTCGTTACCACCGCACACACCTAGGGTCGGAAAAGGGCGGCCAGGCCGAGATGTAATCCGTGCGGAAAGCTGGCCATGCATTCGGGCCGTAGAAAGGAAAAGGAGTAACGGGTCTAACTCGGAGGACACGAAAGACACAGACTGTACAGTCTTCTACGAACGATAGCTCGCGGGACACTCTCAATTTCAGAGGGGGCTTCTATAGCGCGCTGGACTTTAGGGCACCTTTCGCCCAATGACCATTGCTCAAGTCGCGATAAGACGCCGGCGCCGACTAGAGTAAGCGAAGATACTGTACTGCACGCTGCCCAGTCGCATTGCGACATATCAATTTTCTAACTCTTCTGATATATTACTGACTACTTTCTATTTTTCATTAACATGACTTTTATGATTTATTCGATCTTGAGCCAAAATTTAGTCCGGACCGAATAATTGGCTGTACTCATAAGTATTTAGAGGCATTGCCAATTATTGCCATTGACGGTAGACTTAGTATATGTGCTACTTGTAGCACTAAGTCCGCATGTAAAATACACAGCCAGCGTTGTAGTGGCTTACTCTTAGTGGGTGTGAAGAGTTCCATTCCTCCCTCGATCTACGTGCCCACACTCACCCACTGTTTACTGCGTGCGATCAGGTCGAAAGCCGTACAGGTCGCCTGCAAGGACGCGGACGTTCCCTTTGCAGGGCCTACCTTACCCTCTCTTCAGACACAGTTGTCCTTTTCGTGTTACGACACGCCGACAGACGTAAGCCCACGCCGTCTGTAACGTGAAGACGGGAGAACCCTCGATCGTCTGTATTTACGCCCCCAGCGTTGCAGAACTCCCCCTTGTCGGCCCTTTCGCCGCTTGGGATTTACGATTCAGAGCTCGAAGGTATCTTGCTCCTGGTAACTATCGCGCGCTTGCGAACAGCATTTGCCGTATGGGTGTGCTTTGCGTGCACGCTAACCTTCTGACGACAGCTTTTCCACCTTCCTATCGGGCCAACAGTCCGTTGTGTTAAACGTTTGATCAGGTACGGACTTGTGTAACAGTCGCGAACTCTGAGAATTCTAAGTATATCCCTCAGAAACGACTGCGCCGTACGCCAAAGAGCGATTGCGCCTGCCCACGCCCGAGAGAGCACGCCCGAGAGCGATTCTCACACCACGGCAGACAGTTGTCAATCCGTCCGAGGACTATTGCGGTCCCAGACAGGCGACTACCCCATATTCCCGGAGAAGTCTCTCCTACTTTGTTTGTGCCAAGCATAAATTATTCTATACCATTTACCCATATCACGCGACCGTTGGCAAGGCGGTCGGAGTTAGACAGCTATTCTCCCGAGAGCCAAGATTTGTCGACTGCTGAGTCCGAGGAATCCAACGCAGGGCAGCAGCTCGTGCGTTTCCCTCCCTCGACCTGCCCTAGGGCCGTGTCCTGCAACCTGAGCCACCTCACAAACGGTGCACCGATCTTACACGTTTGAAATGAGACTTGGAAGCAAAAGGAAGCACGTGCCGGCTTCAAAGAGAGGTCCTAGCCTCCGGGCGAGAGAACCTGAGGGGGGGAGATACGCAAGGTTCTGGTCTCATCTCCAGCCCATATACTAACCGCACCATTACTGACTGCGATTACGTATGGAATGGACCGCACCTTCTTGAATCAGTTGACTTTCGAACTAAAGTTTCCTCCGCATCAAAAATTGCCTTCTACCGAACGAAAAAAAGACGAGTGAGTAGCTTCAACTGCAGTGTCACTAGGCTGAATCGAACACTGAGATAAACAGTGGTGTGGATATCGGGGGAGGATACTGGCCCCGGACTGACCGTATTCATTGCTCGTGATTCGGGTTCTTGGCGAAAATGCCTTTTTGTCACGAGGCGACTACGCATGGAAATATTTCCCACGTCCCTGCAAAGTCCATTGCCCTGGGATACTTAGAATACGAGTGAGTCCCTGCATGGAATGTCAGCACTCAATCCAGTGTCCTTACAGAATTCGTAAAATCCCTCCGTTTGGGAAGAGGCCCGATTTAATCTGCCATTGCGCTGAATAAGGTGTTGGTAGCTCCGCACTAGAACTGTGCTAAACTCATGAATGTTGCAATGACACTGTAGAGTATCCTTGGTACCATCGTCTTCAAGCCTGTAGCACCTCACCAATGCACTCCTCTTGTCACAATCTGGATCTTGATTTCTGACGATATGTATGTACTATGACATTCCATATGTACAGAAACGATCCATGTTAACTGTAGGACCATACCGTATACAGTACTGTACGACGTGAAGAATGGAAGTGATCGTAGAACCACGACAGATGTCGAGTGAGTTCGGAGAGACAACCTTGCGGCGTTTATTTGCCAACGTCTAGACCGCTTCAAATCAGGTCTTTATTGGCAAAGCAAAATCTAATTCTGAAGCTACAGTATCGTGTTGCACACTCAAGAGATCTCATGAGCAGCCTGCTATGAGTAATATCTACCTTCTTTAGATGTATGACAGACGCTCGGCACGAATAATTCAAAGGATGAACATGGAACATCTGCCAGGTAGTTTGGCCATACTGCACACTCGCGAAGAACTCGCATGACACTTACAGGCGTGCAAATAGTTCGCATGTGGGATTTTGATGACGCATCATCCCGTTCATAATGACGAATCAAAGTTTCGTAGCTCGTGTTTTTACAGCTCTACAGATTTCACGAAAGTTCGAAAAATACCGGGGAGCTATGACTGGTGTACTAACGATTGGTACAAATCAGAAATCGGCTGTTGGTGCCTACATGAGCAGAAATTGCACCCAGAATCTCTGCCCAAGGGCTGTTTGAGGTACGTGTGTTCTGGGTCATTATCTCTTTGAGCAAGTATTGTTAGTCTTTCTCAGAACTTTTAATCATTACAGAAAAACCATCAACCAACACCATGCATTATCACTCAACTCTTCCTCTAGGCCTTTCGTAGAGCAGTCATACGTTTTCCTGGTAGCATCGCGTGCCAGGGTGTGTTTAGGTGCATCACGTAATCTGGGCTGGGAATAACAGGCTAGATGGGGTTCCTGAGCGCTTGAGTGCCAGGATCCGAAGTAGCTATTCCGACCCTCGTCTGTGGGCAGGGTGGCTAGGCGGAAGGATGTCGAAACTGTGCCGAGTGTGCTAGAGCGCTTGGTCGAGACAAGAGGCCGACCAGCCATTAAGTGCTGACAAGCATGAGTTGCGGTGCTTTCTTTATGTTCCGCAATGTGCCTTCTGACATCCAATATGGTCCCTCCTGGTAGGTAGGCTTGCGGACCCGATCACCGGTTGAAAGTTTATGTTCGTTCGGAACAGATAGGAAGTCATATTGGATTGATTTCTCTCATCATGGGTGAGAGGCATTGGAGTTGTCCTCGATCTACGCGCTTAGAGCCATTTTGCCAAGCTCGTGAGCGTGCTCCTATAGGTTACGGAATTGTGGGTTCCACATGGTTAGGCTGGTGGGCACATTCGGAAGAGACTTAAGCGTTACTAGATATCTCGAGAATCCGATCTGGATAGAGCCGCAGTATATCGTAAGCTCCTATCGTGGTAGATCATTCAACGGCGTGGACTGAGTCCCTGACCGGCCACGACGAACAAAAACAAAGAGAAGGCTAAGATCGAGATCATATCTCAATACTTAACACGACCAAATCGTTCAAGCCCAACAAGGCCGACAGCTTCACCTGTGGAAGCGACTAGCCGCGTGTAAGGACATCGCTCTTTAAGATGCGACAGTACCTCGCGATTATAGAAATGAGCACTCCGTACGTGGGTATCCGAAATGCGGTCAAAGTAACGTTTACGGCGTCATTTATAAGGGCGACGGCAGCAGCCTTACGGTTACTCAAGCAGATATGTAGTGAGACACCGGCGGCTCTCGATGAGCTCGCGGCAACTGTGGAGACCGGGTTCAGAATGCAAGATATCGCAGTGAGGTCAAGAGATAAGATACGCGAGCTGGTCCAGCGCAGAACTGTTGCTTCCTACCGGTCTGAGCTTAGGAACAATTGCGTACCTATCATCGGAATGTCGGACGATGAGAATCTGAAGAGACTTATCTGTATTCTTATGCAGCAGATGAAGCTTGAGGTTCTCAAGAGTGACCCGACCAGCCTTGATGAGGGTGCCGGAATAGCACTTAACTTTGAACGTACTCCATTTGGATCCCGCATGTACTCATTTAGAGGCTCGGATCATATTCGGCCTGGCTCGAGCTATCCCCAACCTCTGCACATTGGCAATATTGAAGGAAGACTGGCAACCAATATCGAGAAAGTCGAATGTTTAAGGAACAATGCCTGTTTCACGTGGAATAAGGTCCTTTGTCGTCCCTCTAATCACAATGGCAAGGCTAACTGATGTGGAAGAAAAGAATACAGTGTCAGTAAGGTCGACGCTCGTAGAGCGGACTTCGATGCTTGTTCCGAAAATCAGCAGGTCGAACGATTATAAACAAGCGCACTCAGGTTGGAGCTGAGACCAGTGTCAAAGAGGCGGTTCCAAATGAAGTAAAGCAGTTCCGCCAAGAGATAAGTGAGCTAAGATTGATACTGCAGAAAGCCTTACAAAGCTAAATGTTATTGTCTCAAGACACCAATACAGCGCTTGTAGAAGCGCAGTCAGAAGGGAATGATGATCCCAGTCGTGTTACGAGGATTAGTTCTGCGAATCGAGCTCATTTTGAATTCACCCTCAGCAACGATATCTCTGTTGAACAATTACAGGTTGGGAACGGAGAGCTCAATCGAGCTGAAGCCGGATTTCTCGAGTACGGGGGTCGTAATACGAACGCAGTATCTCATGCGTTTGCTAGGAGATATCAGGGCTTGCTTGACACGGTGAACACGAAGCTTATCGTGCACCACTCTAGCAAGGAAACCGTGGAAGGAGCCTCCGGATTAATTCTCAAGGAAACACTTTGTATCCGGTCCCAATCACATATATCGAATTGGGCCATTGCGAGTTGCCGATACGATGCACTGTCGGGAATACCGTGGCATGTTGTCTATGACCCTGACACGGAGTATGTTAGATAATTTGTGAAGGGAACATGAAAGGCTTTACCTCTGGAGAGCATCTCGGTGCGTCGCGAGGAGGTTGAAGTCAGAAACCTAAGTGTCAACAACTTCAGACGCGCACTGACACGTAGAGTGCGGAAGGATTCCTTTGTTTTATTTCAGCTATTGGAGGTAAACAATGATGAAGCTGTCGGCTGTTATCGGAGGAAGAAGATTATGTACGGAAGACAGCATAGAAAACTGAAGGAGATACTGACGAAGTATAACAAAGTATTTCGAGCTGAACTACCCAGTTGCCTACCGCCGCAAGGGCCAGTCTATCACGAGATCGAAGTCGACATGAAGGTGAAGCCACCACCTCGCCCACTGTTCCAGCTTTCACCGGGTGAGCTCAAAGCTGGAAAAGTTTACTCGGGGGAGATCCTGAAGGAAGGGAACACTAGACAGAGTTAATATCCCTGCTGTACCTCCTCATTCTTCGTCCAGGACGAAGACCAACCCCTGCGAGGTGTTGTCGGTTACTGAGCAGTTAGTCGAATTATGAAATGAAACAACGCACATCCGCCGAGATCAAATGATATACTAGATCGACTGGAGAAGCCCCAGGTCTTTTGAAAAATAGACCGGACGACCGGCTTTCACCAGATCCGACTTGAACGACAAGAAATCGAGAAGACAGTATGTGACACGAAGTACCGCCCGTTCGAATACGTAATGATGCCTATGGGACTGTGCTACGCACCTGCCATATTCTAACTAAATACCGATCATATCATTCATGACTGTCTCGATAAGTTCCTGTTCGTTTACATCGGCTATTTGCTCCTTTGCAGCAAAGATGAGCAATTGCATCTCAACCATGCAGAAACTGTACTGTCCCGACCCCGACATCATGAACTCTACGTGTTATCACAGATGTCTGATCTTATAAAGTCAGGGATGATCTTTCTTGAACTTATCATCGGCAGGGAAGGAATTTTGGGCACCGCTGAGAAGGGCGAGGTGCCCAAAACATGGCCTCTAGCTCAAACCTTAACTCACCTCCGAAGCGCCACGGGTTTGACACACTTCTTTAGATGGTTTATCAAAGACTCCTCGCGAGTACCTGCTTCGCTCACACACTTGGTCGAGAGAGGCTAGGGTATCCAACGACGGAATGTAAATATGACGAGGTTTTCGAGTTATTGAGGAGTTTATTCACAAGTGTATCGATACCAGTTGCGCTCGGTACGAATAAATCGTTCCGTGGCCCTGTCGTTGCCTCTCAATTAACGGCTAGGGGGACATTGACCCAAGAAGATGAAACTGCGAATGATAGTGCGAATGCCTTCTTCTCTGAGAAGTTATCGCCTACGGATACAGACTTTATAGCTAATAACAGAGAACTGTCACATATCACTTCCTTCGTGCAAAGACTCAGGTGCTACTTCGGGGGCACACAATTTGAGGTTTTCACGGATGGCGTGGTCGTAAAGCACTTTTTCAATGGGGCGAAGCTTAGCAAAAGCGAAGCACATTGGACTGGGACGACAGGCAATTTTGGAATCTTTCCAATTACATCCACACCTCGAAATATTCACGTACTTGGTGATGCCTTGGTCGGAGCTCCACAAAAGTCTTTCGTGAAAAATGCATCTACACTACCTTGTAATACGTTGAAAATTTTACAACTCAATATAAATGCCATCGTTAGGCACTATAAGAGTGACTAGTTCATTGGACCAATTTGACGGGCTCTGGACGGAAAGTGGCCCCGAGAGCGAAGTGAGAAGAAAGCACATCGAGATAGTGTCGCCACTTTCTGCATTTGCTGACAATTATGTAACGTATCCCGGGAAGCTGTGTATCTGAAGGCGATGATTTGCTTCCGTACTACAAATGGCACGCGACTTAAAAATTGCTGGCCACTTTGGATTCTCTAAAACGAATCAGAGACTCGAAGTGTCTCCGTGGAAATGCAAGAGCAGAGACGTCAGGCAGTACCTACAATTCTGCCTGTCTCGTCCGCAGAAGAAGGACTACAGAGGCAAGAAGTCAACGGATCTTACTTATCCTAAGATACCAGCTAGGAGTTTGGGATCGTTGGGCACTGCTTTCATCGTAGGCTTTCCAATCACAAAGAGTGGCTGTGGCGGTATATCAACTTGAGTTTGCCGCTTCACAACGAAAGTTCTTTTCATAAATTGTCATGTTAATCATACTGATGTAGATTTCCGCGACTCTTTCTTCTCAATTTTGTTCAAGCTTCACGATATACCGGACAGTACTGTGCCCGACTGAGATGCCAAACACACCTCGAATTTCCGGGATAGGCTGATAAGTATCGGCTGGATAAAGGCCAAGTTGTCTTCAAGTCGTCATCCTCTAACAGATGGAGCTTCCAACGTAATGAAACGTATGATAGAAGGATAGGATGGTTGCAACTGGTCACACCATCAGGATGACCGGGACGAGCTTTTCTCATCCGCCGAGTCTGCCTGCATGTCTGCAGTCAGCGAGGGCTTGGAGATGTTTCCTTTTGAAGCTGGTCTGGGATGGACTCCGAAGTCTCCATTGGACCTTTGAAAAAGAACTGAAAGCCCTGTGGAGACTGTTGATGAGGTCAACGGGATACTTCAGATATCATCGAAAGAAGCACTGTTAGCCCAGACAGTGGTAAGGACTCGAAAGATTGCGCAGCCATTTCGGCCATAGAGGCCTTCTACCGACAGGGATGGCGACAAGCAGTGGATAAACAAATTATTGCTTACTGACACATTTCCAAGATTTCGAGCATCAGCTAAGCTAACTGCAAAGATATATGGGGCACTTGCGAAATATAAACTGGTTGGCAAAAAAGCTGTGAAACTGGACCTATCGGGCCACTTTCGTATTCATATTGTCATGTTTGTTTTACATCTGGCTCCGTCTCGTGAGTAGTCCAGTGAGATCTCGTAGCACCTCCCGACGAGACCTGATCCGTTTCCGGCTGTTGCAGGAGAGAAATCTGAAGTGGAAGCCATCCCCAACCACCCTAAACGGTGAATTAGATGCCTAGCGCTGGCCCAGATGGAGGACGGTTCGGACCGTGATCTCGAATGGCAGCTAGCGAGAGATGTCGTCGTAAAGACTGGAACAAGAACTAAGGCTTCTCGCGACCATACGAAGGACAACATTCTCCTGCCCAGTCTTTACTATAGTTGAAGAGGATGTGACCATGAGGAGGCGGCAATAGTGCAGCAATGCACGCTCGTGAAGAAGGCGAGTAATGCTTACACGCTTGCAAATAGTTCGCATTTTGGAGTTTTATGATGCATAATCCCGTTTATGATCACGGATGAAAGTATAGGAGCTCACGTCTTTACAGCTCTAGAAGTTTCACAGCAATTGGAGAAATATGCATAAGCTATGTTTGGTACGCTACCGATTGTTACGACTTCGAAATCAGCTTTTATTGTCCATATGAGCGGCTGTTTGCACCCGAGTCGCTACGGGAGGGGTGTCCTGGGTAGGTGTGCTTTTCGTGCATTTCCTACGTAAGCGAGTAGTGTTGGTATTTCTTGGAACTTTTAGTCATTCAAGAAAAACCATCTACCGACACTATCCATTATCGTTTGAACGGTTTTTCAGACCTTCCCTCGATTACCCATTCGTTTAAAATTTGCCTGTATTATAAGTCTGTGATGTGTTAAATAACATCTGCAATACCTCTACTTGCAAAAGTTTTCTCGTGAAATTGCAACAGGTGAACACGGGAAACAAATTCAACCTAAGTGCGTTCTTGGGCCCACGCTCCAGTCCACGGCAGCCCTACGACGTAGAAATGACGACAGCAGTAAGATTCAGTTTTGTAGTCAAATACACCAATTTGAAGTAGCAGTGTTACTCGTAAAGATATGGTTACCCCCTAAATTCACCGCGAGCACAAAACCACTCGAACCTGACATCCGCAGCACACACGCAGAGTAGTAGCGTGTGGTTGGACGAACGAATATGACCAGTTACAGGTAAAAAATACAGCAACTTTCGAAGGAAGGGAACTTTACTCAACACTAAGGTGGTTAAGAGGATAGGGCCACTACAGTACAGGACCGCCTTCTCGTCTATCACTACTTCGTTTTCATTATATTCTTTTGCAGCATCTCCACACATCTATGCAGCATACATCCCAGCGGCGATTGTAATAAATTATCAGAAATAGCACCTCACTCCGTCCTTACACATACAATCAACTCAACGCGGTTACTGTACTGCTTCCCACCACGATAAACTTTGAAAGCCAGGAGCTCCCATAGTTTCTCGATAGAATTTGGGTCTGGGGACTTCGCGGGCCACACCATTCCAGCCAATCCCTGGTCAGGAAACCAACTTGTAGTGCGCTCGGACGCGTGAATTGATGCGTTGTTTTGCGGAAACACCCAATCCCAGCCGTGGTTGGCATGCGCGAAGGGAAGAAGATAGTTCGGCACGGTCTTCATGTCCTTCTTAGAGTCCTGGCGACCATCCACTATACGAAGGGATGTCTTCCCACCGATTTAAAAGGCGCCTCAGAGCATAACACCACATCTGCCACTCTCACGTTTCGAAAGTATACCTTCATCTGTCCGTAGGTCGTGCCAATAGAACTTAAATGCATCAGGTCCACCTAAGTTGAGCTTCTTCTCATCGCTGAAGACCAATTTCGACCATGATTCCATGTTCGACGTCACGTGGACCCGAGCCTAGCTCACATGACGCATCTTATGATCTTGAGTGAGCATACGTGAGGCGATCTTCTTCTTGTACCTCAAATGACTGGTCTTGCTCCAAGCCCTTTGGACCGTGACAGCTGACAGAGGGAGTCCGGCGGCCTGTCCTGGTCTGTTAGATCCGACATCTTCGTTCGATGCCTTCGCGGATTAGGCCATGTGTCATGCCATCTGTAAACTTTTTCGGTCTTCCGGAGCTTTTACGTATCCCATACCCTGCTTGATCCTTCGGATAGGACCACAGCACGTTCTTGCTCCTGTGTATAGCTTTTGCGATGGTCCTCAAGCTTCCACCGACTGTAGAGAGCGGAGCAATTTTCCCCTTTCCTTCCTCAATGAATCACGTGCTTCTACCCATCCTATTTACACCTGCAATCGATGATTCTGGCCTGAATAGACTATAGCGTGTCTTCTCGTTCATTTATACTACTAGGCGTGATTTTTAAAGTTGTAACAGTACAATAAACACACCTTCGTAACGTGTGGCCCTAGCATTATGATCCAGTGTATTTGAGATAATCTATACTTATTTCGATTCTCGAGGCTTTCATTTGCCAATGACTCCTTATACTGGTTCTCTAGAAAATATACTTTAATGTACAAAAAGTTCTACAACGTAGATATACGTAGTTTAGATAACTCTGGAAAATATGGGGTGGCCCTATCCTTATGAGCGACACTGGTAAGGCCTGCTCAAAATCAGTTAAACCTCGCCTTCAAGTACAACTTCAGTTGTGTTTTGTGCTCGTCAGGCACTCGTCCCGTCATATACTCCATGATCAAGAACCGGATATTGTTCTGGACTCATAACCTTGACCACAGTACTACGCTGCACGTAGTTTGTTGCACTAGTAGGGTATTAACGATGTCTTCCTCCTCAATCGCGTTACTTGGAAACTGGGAAATAACAAATATCTCCCACAGTGCTCATCAGAGATAGCCTCTTTTATTATTCCGTCCAGATTGAGGGTACCAGAACTGATGTGGAGACGCTTACCGGGGCATGGAACGCAGGAAAACGTTCTTCGATTCCAAGCCGGAGCGATTCTGCTAATTGTACTTTACCGTATAGAGCTTAACCATTTCAAACTTGCTGAGGACGTAAGAGGCTGTGGTCTTTATTACGTGTCCTAGCAATTCATGGACTTCCTCTGTTTCCGCGTAAGTCATCGAGATCCGTTGCAGACGCAGGCCGCGTGTTTTGCAGACGCGAAAAAATCTTCCTCAAGCAGCGGACAATGTAGATACCAATATCCCCATTGGAAGTCTATATACACCTACGCACTGCAACGCGTCCCCATTTTGTTCTTCGTCGATTTAATCTACCAACCACTCTGTTCGTATCTGCCTCGTCTTCGGATGGCCAATACAGACAAATTAGACGTTTAATTAAACGTGTGATGCCCGTTGATCGTAAAAGCTTGCCTTCCTTCTATCTTGTACCCCCTGCGAAGCCAGGAAAGATGGGCCTGCCATAGCATGATGGGACATGAACGTGCAGACTGGTACTTAAGAACCTCTACAACCACTCCTACCTGTAGTGTCTGACTTGAAACTGTACTCTAGCACTTGTTTCATATTGTGTGTAGCGACTCTCTAACTCGAGGTCGTTCTGACAATTCTTTTCGCTGCGCCTGTCAATTGAATACCACTTTTCATAGCAATTGTCGCATGCTTTTCGAATTGCTACTTTGATGCTCTGAAGATGAGAGTTCTCGTCATGAGATCACTACTTGTAATAGCGGATGTTCTCGGCTGGCGCCATTGTTTCGATGAAGCTAATGACGTGATGTGTTTCCCGATTAACCCCGACGAAGGCCATGGGACTAGGCTTTGTAGTCTTCATTATCACGGGGAAGCCCTCGTAAGCTGTTTCCAGCTTTGAAGGTTATTCATATCAATATACTCCACTAGCTATCATCACACTACCAGTACATGTCAGGCTGTTATCAAGCACCATGCATACTGTTTCTACCAAGGCTATGAGGATCCAGCGCAGATAAATGTGATAGTGTGAACCGACAGCTCGAGTAGTCTGAAAAGTGACAGTGAACGCTGGTTGTGACTGCTCTTGAATCGCTGTAGCACATTTTCACTCTCTGGTAAATTCAGTCCATGCCGAATTAAAACCCCTGCTGAATCACCATATAGCTACTTAATGTCACATCCCACAGTGACTGAGACGAATGCCTGGGCTAGGAAAAGTCTAAAGAGCCGGTTGAACGATAGTCGGAAGTGTTGGTGGATGATTTTTTCTCGATGACTACGAGTCTTAACAACGACTAACAACACCCCCTAACATACTCAATGCACTACGGGCAAAACCTGCCTACGACATCCCGTGCGCAGCAATGCCGTTGCACAATCGACCCACATGGCCAGGGATAGCCGATTTCTGGTTTCTGACCACTGTCAGCGCACCAACCATGGCCTCTAGATATTTCTTCATTTTTCGAAAAATATCTGCAGCTGTCAAAACGTGTGCTGCTAAGCTTTCATTGGCTATGTTCAATCAAATTGGGCATCATCAAAATATCAAATGTATAATATTTGCACCGGTCTTAAGTAGTGTGCACATTGTTCAAGAGTGTACATCGCTGCAAGTGGTCTCCGACCAGGTGCCACGAAATATGGAACACCAACAGAGATCCGTTCTGCTGCCGATCTCATAGCACCCTGATACGATCTTGTTGTCGGACACCCCCTACGAAAGCTTCGCGTTTGCAGCCCTACGGTCATTTGTTGCCGCAAGAAAAAGGTCTGAAGACGATCAGCGCGGGAGGCCGTAGTATCAGCAATTCTTCCGGCTTCGGTCAGTGCGACGCAGGTGCAGGGCTACCCTAAACGAGTATAAGGAATGGCACCACTAGGACGAGCAGATGAAAACTACATGCCACCTCTGATGCCTCTCGACGGTGAGCTATGACTGCAGAGCTGGCAGCCCGTACTTGAAACTAAAACTTTAAAGCTCGTAAGATTTATACTTTCGGTCTTGACTACGTCTAGTTTGCTTGCAGTTCCCTGTTTGATTACACGACCCGACGGTTATGAATCACCCGTCCGAATACCTACACGTTGTGGAATAAATAGAAAAGATATGCAGTGCACGAACTCTCAGATAAACATTCTTTTATAGAGCCAATGACAGAGCAAGAATTTATGCTAATAAGGACACGTAATGCCGATGCGAACTCCATGCCAGTCTGCTATGTCCCATCGATACTACGAACAAGGGCCACATGCGTCTTGGCTTGGTCTCCAAACAACGCTGTGCTATTTTCCGTGTAACAGTGTGGCAGATTCTTCGCCAAAACCCAATTCAAAGTTCTTGGACTTACTACACAGATGGCAGCACGCACCGTAAGAGTCATGTTGAATTCCTGTTTCTGCGATATTTTCAAGATTCTGTCGGGCTTTGACTCTTTTCAATTGTAATGAAGTAACCTACAAACTTTACTGACGAGCACTCTCGGAAGGTCTCGTGTAAGGCAGGATGTAGCTATAAATGTCGCAAAAGCGAAACTAAAAACATGAGCATATCTAGTCCTCGGAGATAAGTCCTAAAATGCAAGAGGGTGGCACGCCGATGGTAATTAGAAGGTGCCATAGGAGATGGATTAGAGAGTTAATTTGTGGAGAAACGCCAAAGGGCATATCGTGCTCTAGATATAGGACTGCGGCCTCTAGTGAGAAGTGAAAAATCGGTCTGCAACGAAGAGGTAATAGAAAGGACGTAGTCTGAAGATAAGGCGATCGAGATAAAAACACGGATAAGCGTTGGAGTGATTGCTCGAAGCTAAGGAGAGAAAAGCGAAAATGAGTTGAGTGCGAGCATTATGAGTGGACGGGCTAGTACCGAGCGGGTGACTTTACACGACGGCCAATGAGCTCAGTAAGAGGTACCTCGTGGAAGATGAATTGAGCGCAAGAAGTAGAGCCGAACCCTCTGTCCTTCATCATCACAGAGAAACTGGTCTCTACTGGACCGTACTTACACCAAATGGCTCTGGAGGCCCTAAGAAGCGCTAAAGAGAAGAGCTGTTAATCAAAAAGTCAGTGCATCGGCTGTGATGCCGCGCTGGGTGAGTACCCAAATATACTGTATATACACAACGTTCACTGTGTGCATGAACACATATAAAATACTTTAAAGGGGATACTCGAGAAAGCGCGTGTCTCATAGCAATTTTGGGTAGCCCAGGCGTAGCAGTGCCCTTGCACTACAGCAACCATTTACAAGCTTTCAGCTGACGTGGACACCAATGCCATTCCTGCCCTTTACCTTCGGCTTGTTGATGTCCTTTCTGAATCTCGACCTTTATTTATGATCCAGCTGGCTTCAATGATTCGCCCACACTTGGAGTCAAAATCTGTAAGACGAGAGGTGCATCGACCACATACTACAATAATGCGACGCTAGTCGGGCGCAGGAGACATACCTTCGAGAACTCTGGGACTCGTAATTATGCATCACGGAACCCCCGCTTCTACTGCCGAGAGAGTTAGACAGTTCTAATCTGTCCGAGCCATTAGCAATACCCGACGTCGCCAGGACAAAAATCACAACTTTACAAAAACTTCGTAATGATTTGATATTTCGACTCGAACGTTGGCCTCGTAGGAGGCCAGACGGAAAAGAAACAACGATGCTGACTGTATCGCAGATTGCGCTCCTATCAGGCGGGTATTTGCCCTACAAGAAACAGAACTGAATAGGCGGGGTAGAAAAAAGTAATTGATTACATATTTCCACCAATCTTTTCTATCATCACCAGACTGCTTTTCAAATTTTCAGGGAACGCTCTAGTCATAGCATCTTTCCTCAATTAGAACTTCGTAACCGAATTTTGGAAACCTTCCAAATTGGTGCTAATGGATAAACCAGACAACGAGAGAAATGCGTTCCGAGCATAGCTGCCTAGGTGATTAGGGGCTTGTTTTCTACGCATTGACAGAGCTACCGCAGTTTCCAGACGGTGAGATCGCCGCTGTTAGACGTACGAATAAAGAAAAACGTGAGGGGTTGGATAGTGGGAACGACTCGGTCGTGGTATGGTTAGCGGACTCAGACGGGGGCGACAGTACGGAGACAGAGGAGTTCAATTCTAGAGATGATGGTTTCGACTCCGATGGCCCCGAGGATTTGACTGCCGTTCCGACAAGTAGTGAGGACGAGAAGTTCGCTAATTGACGAGTTCGCTGAATAGCGTG